>JAFMOD010000342.1:28557-84215 GCA_019802435.1 Corydoras maculifer
CAAGAGTCGCAGTCGCATTCGCAGCATTCGCATTCGTAGCATTCGCAGAATTCGCAGTCGCATGGCGAATGACACACGCACCCGCACACTCACACAGGCGCGCGCGCGCGAGCGGGCGGGCGAGCGCGCGTACACAAAGAGACCGCGCGGAGGTTCCGTCGCTGTTCCCCGCTGACGCTTTACCTTCGTCCTGCTGCAGCAACGGCGGCGGCGGCAGACCCCAGGCGCTCTTCCTCCTCCTCTCTCTCCCCTTTTCTTCCTCTCTCTTCTTCTCTCCTCTTTCTGGCTCTAACGCACGGGCGCGCGCGCAGGGGCAGGAGGCGCGTGCACGCGCCGGCTCTCCATCACGCGCGCTTGGCGATCGCGCGCAGAGGAGCAGTGCGTTCCGCTCAGGTCTCCCAGCTTCAGAGCTCCGTCTTCTTCGGCGGTGAAACCAGCCGGACTGACTGTACTTACACACACACACACACACACACACACACACCGATGCGCGCGTGCGTGCGCCCTCCTCCTCCTCCTCGTGCCCACCCCCTTTTCTTCCTCATCTCTCCAGACTCGGTGTGTTGTTTCAGAGCTTGGCTGGCTGGGGGAGAGCGAGAGATGCGCACGGGGCAGGGGGAAGTTGAGGAGGGTAGTGTGTGTGTGTGTGTGCACGAGCCAGGTTTTTGCATGCCAAACATTTACATATTAGCATATCGACTTCAAAAGAAAAAAAAACAATGGTCACAACAGCAGAATTTTTTTGCAGACGTTTCAGTGCTAAAAAAAATCCTTGTTTGTACAGTATATCGTCTTATCATCTATTTAATAAGTTTTAATGAACATGTAAATGGACTTTGTTGCTCTAAAATTAGGATAGGACTCCACAGGTTCACCACAACTCGGGTGTGATTTAGGTGGTGGGCGATTTACAGTATTGCAGTGAGAGTGGGGTGGTGTTGATGCGTTTTGCTGTATTAGTAGATCAGACAGAACAGTGCCTGGACTGAGATTAACCCAAAAACTGTCAGGATAATCAAAACTCTCCAGTCACCATCATCCTGTGATCACTGATGTAGGATTATTGGATGACTGACACAAAGTCAGGTGGAGCAAGTGTGTCTAAGTGTGTATTGAGTGGATGCAGGGTTTAATAACCTCAGCAGCACTGCATAACTCTCATAACAGCGCAGGTCACACCAACACATCTGCACCATGCTAATGGCTTAAATGTCAAGGAAAGACAAGGGAAGAACATGCAAACTCCACAGAAAAAAAGACCTTTTAGCAGTGAAGCACAGCACCACAGTTTTACCTCTCACATTAAAGGTGACACAGGGCAATTTAGAGTTTTTTTTTCCTTTTGCTTCGAAGATGAGAACAAAATACCGTTGAATTTTTTTAACAAACCATATTTTTGAAGTTAAGACGTTTTATTAAAGCAATTACCATGTTAAGTTTTACTGCTGCTGTAATTCCTGTGTATTAGATTTAGATTATCTAAAAAATTCTAATTTTTATGATATGAATCATTTTAAATAAATATGCTTCAAATCTGCTAAAGATAACCATCACTGAAAGTTTTCTAGATTTAAATACAACTTTAAAATCTTCTTTTTTTTCTTGTTTAGTTTATTATTTTTGTACTTTAACATTTCACTTTTATATCTTAAAGTTCTAGACTGAATAATACATTTCTGACCGGGGGGTGTTTACATTGTAACCTTAAACAATATAATAACCATGATTTATTAATTATTTTTTATTACACTCAGTAATTACATTAATTAAAAGTTGTATCAATTTAGAATCATGATGATGAGCACATTTAGGCATGTGGTCATTAACAATGTCAGATGTTGGTATTTGGATGTTAATGTTGTGTTTCTAGGAGCTTTTTGATTTGACTTTTCGATAAACACTTTAAACGACATCCTCGGTTCATTTCTGATTCCTCCTTTATTTTTATCCCGGCTTCATTGTTTTTTTGCGTCGTCTTTCTTTCTCACTTCTTGTCATTCTCTTTATTTCTCTTCAGTCCTATTCTCTATTGTGCTGTAACCATGGTAACTGGGTGGAGAAGCATGCACGTTTCCCTCTCTCTCTTTTTTAGCCAGTGGTTCTCTATCCATCGACATTCACCACGTGTGTGTATGTTCACCGCCTCCATTCTTCAAAGAACTGAGAGATTTTGCTCCTTCATTCCAAACCAAAAGCAGACGACGTTTGACAGACTGGAGTTTCAGGCTGACCGGAGTTTAGAGGATTTTTTTGTAATTTTAACAATACGCAAAAATATTTTAACAGCTGATAATATAAATGCAATAACGACAGAATTAAAGCCTCACTCACCTGAGTCCCGCAGAGAACTGAACTATACACTCACTGAAAAAAAAGAAGCCACATTGAATATTAAATTATTATATAAATTATATGGTATAAATCATCATGTGATCAACTCGAATAAGACGGACTGGGGATTTGCAATAGGATCATTGTATATTACAGAAGCATGAAAACAGCGATAATAAATTAGATTTAACATTCCCTCTGCAGGTCTTTAGATCCTGATTTTGGAAGCCATTTTTTCAAACACGGCTCTCCCTCCACAGGGTCCGATCTGAAACGTTCTTTTGTTAATTTGGATAAATTGCATAAATGAACTGTTACCTGGTGCAGCATCAGCATCATTACAGAAAAATGAAACAAAGCCATCATCCGGGAAGCTGCTGCACTTGTTGAGTTACTCATCAAACACTAAACAGAGACGATCAACTGAAACTGCGTTTTTACTTCAAATTCTGATCCAATTTCCATCCGTTGCAGCAAATCATAATTTTAAATACCAATCATGATTTTTGTTTATTTTTAATAAATCACTGTGAAAAGACAAAGCCGGTGTATTTGTCCTTTGTTGAGGTCATGGAGACGTGTCGCGTTTTCTAATAAAATAAACTAGATCTGCTGTTTTAAACTAAAATGCCGTTTTTGTGTGAAATCAACAATTTAACCAATCGATCTGCAACAACCAATTATCATCGACCACGACAAACTGCCGTGAACATTTCACACAAATAAACACCACTAATCCATCGCTTTAAGGTATTTATTATTAAGATTAACTACTCAACAGCTCCACCCACAGATTAGCATAGCATCAACGTCACAGACAATTATGAACTGTACAGAGTGTGCGGGCACATGCCGAAAATTACTAACGCAATATATCACAATACTCAAATTGTTATTTCGATGGATGGAAAGAGGAAGGAAACAGACAAGGCATTTTTAGGAACCGAAAATAAATAAAGTCTGTCTTCTTGCCTGTACAGTGTATTATTCATTTTTAGAAGAACCTAAACAAAACGTGTTCTAAGTAATTAATCAAATTTCCTTTTTTTTTTTTAAATCAAACTTCACAATATTTTCAGAGAAATAGACAAATTAAAATGATTATTGTGATATATTTAATATCGGCACATACCTAGTGTAGGAATATCATTACACATTTTAATATTTAGGAGTTGGAAGCATAGGAATGATCTTTACATGTCTGTGTGTGTGTGTGTGTGTGTGTTTTATGTAAGGTAGGGTTCAAAAGTGTGAGTACGCCATTAATAACAATATATCAGACAAATAGTCATATTGAATACAACTCAAATCTGTACGTCATAATCTACTTGTTTACTACCTAGGGCACAAAAACAATCCAGTTATGTGTCGTCCTAAAGCACACCTAATTTACTATGTACCATCCCTGCTGCTCATTGGGGACCTGAACTAAACCATGTTCACTACTTGGTGCACAAATAAATTAAAGTTTGTGCCCTACTCTGTCAGACTGAGACACCTTATTCACTGTGAAGTGCACATAAAGTATATACAGTCAAATGTGGAAGTGTCCTCAATCATCCCTTTATTAACCTTCCAATTTTCCAACACACTATTCATTTGGGCAAATCCCAAAACACCCTTTTTACAATATAGAGACTAAACATGCCAAATCACCCGTGAAATTCCTTATGCGCTATATAGTGCACATATACCTTAAAGCACTGTAAACGCATCCCAAACTACACTCAATATTCACTACACAGCGCTCAAATCCCCTTAATCCACTGTGGACATGTTCCAAACTACACTGCCTCTTCAATATAGCCTCAAATACCCTTAAATCACTGTAGATACTCTGCAAACCTTAGTCTCATTGCTATACTGCGCATCAATAGTCTTAATCCACTGTGGACATTTGGGAAAGTTCAGCATACAGTGCATGAAACCCCTCAAACGATTGAAAACACGTCCCGCAATCATGCATTGCTGGGCAGGATGGTGCTTTAGGACCAAATAATAAAGGACTCAGGTCAGGGGCTTGGTCAGCGGCACCAGTAGGTTTTTTTTTTGGAGGGGACTGTATGTGGTAGGTGTGAGGACTGAATTGCGTTCACAGTGGCGTCTTTGTTTAGTGTGGAGTTTGATTAGTGGTGCTCTCACACTGTTGAACCCCAATGAGGATTCTGTACAGCACAACTTCTACAGGGTGAGATTCACACGTTCACTCACACACACACACACCCATGCGCACACAAACACACACAAACAAACACACACACACACACACACACAGCGCAAGATGCGGGATCAGTTTAATTCTTCTAAACACTCGGTCTGTTCACATCATCAGGTAGATCATGAGGTTCTTCACTTGGTTCCTTCACCTGTAAACACATGAGTTTGTTACTGGTCTCATGAGAGTCAAACTGAGTGTCATTGATGTTATCAACATTCTGAACCTCAGTACACTGTGATTAGTAAGTTATTAGGCTGTGGTACTAACTTGTTTATGATATAGCCCTCACCAGTCATAGCGGGGACGATGGGGGGGTCGGGGGTCGGAGGATGAGGAAGAGTCTGGGGGTGCGGTTAAAGCCAGTTGCCCAGTCCTCCGACTCCGTCCATAATCCAAGCCACGGGAGTTAGGAGGCATGTAGCGCCCGACCTCCCTCCTCCACTCCTCATCGAATGCGGCAGCCTCACCTTCACACAGAGACACGAACATCCACAAAACCAATCCAGTGAGAACACCGCCATGGTTTCAGACTCTTATCCAGGATTATAAAGCGGGTAGTTCCGGTCCCTAAATCTGATTGGCTGAGCCGTTTGTCCAGCCTTGATATTACTGACAATAGCACACGTCTCTGAGAGCGTCACATTTGTATCAATGTGTGATATACAATATATTTTTTGCAATGTATTTATAAACTGTGTTTTACTATTTGTTTGATTTTTAGAGAAACCAGAAATCTGTCAATCAGCGACCAGCGTTCACTTTAAAATCCAGACTAGATCACGTCACAGAAGAGATTATTATTGAGTTTGCTTTCAATAAAAGTATTACTGAATCAAACCGTGTTTTTTTTTATGATAGTGTGTTTGTAAGCGTTTTATTAAAGTAATAAGACACTCGATTTTGTGTCTTTATTATTTTAAATTGTTAAATTTGTGAAGTAGTTTCAGAAAATGGCATTACATTTTTTTGTGGAACCTTCTGTCATAAATTTGTATGATTAAACTTATTTTTAATAAGTAGTTAATGTAACACGTCTGGTGAGTTAGATATTACTCACAATGCTCACTGTACATCAGCACAGACAGACATGCTTATTCAGACTATATGATGCACTTACTTTCCTCCAGGTTGATGAAGTCCTGTCGGTGCTCATGATCGCCGGTATGTGCGTTTCTGGAGCGTTCCATGACGTGGGCTCGATCTCCGATGTGGTGACCGATGGACATTCGCTCCAACCCGCTCTCACTGTCCCGCAGAGACTGACGGGTCTCTCTGATCTAAACACAGCACATTTAGACCACCGCTAGCACTCCTCCTAACACGCCGTGTGTGTGTGGGTGTGTGTGTGTGTGTGTTTGTGTCTTACCCCTCCAGGTGCTGTTCTGATCTCTCTAGTTTGCTGATACACCTTTGGAGCGCTGGAGTCACCGCTGTATGAGATGACGGTGGAGGAGGAGAACGACTGACAGGATGGAGAACCGGAGAACCTCTCCTGTAGAGGCACACATTTCACACCACAACACACACGAGGAAATGTAAACACACTGACTGCATGGACTAGTTTAACTTTAAAGAAAACAATTTCAACACACTGAATATTAAACACACAAACCCATCTTACTCAAATTATAAAGTGTTTTTGAGGTATCACTGAGTGAGGTCACTCACCATGTTCTCCATCATGCCGTTCATCATTCCAAACATGTCTATGAATCCTCCACCCTAAAAGCACACACACACACGACTGCTGGGTTCCAAACAGATTGTGGAAGAGAACTTACTTTATTGTTGTATTATCTACTTGGACTAGAGCAGTGACATATATCGTTAGTTGCAGGAAATCCAGTATTTTTTTTTGATGGAGTCCTCAAACGTGTCATTGATGTAGCTTAGAGCACCACATCAAATTTACAGGATTAACAAAAAAAAAAAAATCACCACAAGGTTTTAAAACATTAAATGATCCTTAATGCAAGTAGAGCAACAGAACCTGTAGAGCACACACTGTCAAATAACCAATCTTCAAATAACCAATTTCTAACCTCTTTTAAAAAATTGTACGAGAACATTTAAGTGCACCGAGTGACAAAGTTAAAATAAAGTGCGGACAAGTTGTCTTTGTCGCTCTCTGGTGGTTAATCGCAGTACTTGACTTGATTAGAGCAGAATGCAAAGTTTGAAAATAATAACTTAATAAAATGCTTTTAATGTGTGATTTTAATGAACGTTCTCTGCTCCGTTTATTTACATAGGAGTGGGTGGGGTTAAATGTTGTACTGCGATTAACCACCAGAGAGCGACAAAGACAACTTGTCCGCACTTTATTTTAACTTTGTCACTCGGTGCACTTAAATGTTCTCGTTCAATTTATAAAGAGAACGTTGGTTCTTTACGGTGATGGTCCATTTCTTCAGCTCTTGCTGCCATATACATGGACTTTGTAAACGACAACAACACTGCTGCATTTTGCAGTTTAAACCTTTATAAATCGGACGAGTTAAACAAAACAAATTGTTTATTAAATATAAATAATTTAACTGGTATTTCAGATCTCCCAGCTAAATAGTAAACATGTGATCTTACCATTCCCATCATACCAAAGGGGGACAATGCTCCAGCCTGAGCCTGCAGACAGAGACAGATTAACAAAATACCTTCTTATTTCTTAATCTTATTGACTTATTAGTTTAACTCTGCATTTTAATTTCAAAGTTTATATAAAAACAAGAAAAAAAAAAAAACATGTTAGTATTTGTGACACTGAACCCCACAGGGAGTTTCTCACGTGTCTGTACAGGGGTTTTACCTGCAAGGGCGACCGGGCCGCTTGGATCTGAGGATTCATTGGGAACGGATCGAAACCAAACGAGCCGAATACACTCCTCATCTGACGCCGATGTGCCGCAAAGGGATCCCTTAAAAAAAAATAAAGATAACATAAGTTCAGTCCCTCAGAGGTGGTCCAACATCAAAGTGACACACAGCCACGAGTTACAACTTTACAGAGGCAGGTGTTCAAACCGATCCAATAGATTTATATATAAAACATACACAGACACCAAGAAGAAATAAGTATGTGGGGATATCAATCAGAAGGCTGTGGGTTTAAATTCCATGTTCACTGAAGTTACCAATGTGGGCCCTTGAACGAGGCCCTTAACCCACATTGCTCCCGGGTGCACTGAGCCCAACCCAGTTGGGATGCTTGTAAGTTGCTTTATAATTCTGCCATATGACTAAATTTAATTTAATTGTTAATTTCTGAGGGCGGCGGCACGGTGGCTTAGTGGTTTAGCACGTTCTCCTTTCAGCACTAGGGATTCCTGGTTCGAATCCCCATCTGGGTGGAGTTTCCATGTTCTCCCCGTGTCCGCGTGGGTTTCCTTCGGGTTCTCCGGTTTCCTCCCACAGTTCAAAAACATGGATCAAGTCAATTGAGTTCTCCAAATTGCCCCATGTGGGTGTGTGTGTGGGAGTGAGTGTGTGCCCAGTGATGGATTGGCACCCTGTGCTGGGTGTATCTGCACAGCGCCCGAAACGTTCTCCCCTGGATGGGCATGCCCCCCCCCCCGACTCCCGACCCTCGACCCTAATAGAGGATAAAGCGGAAGATGATGAATGAATAGATGTTAATTTCTGGTGGTCAGCACCTTGTCCTGTAAATAATGGAAAGGAAGATAAAATTAAACTGAACTAAACGTCAACACTTTTTTGGCGCGTCTTTGATCTTGATTGAGAACACTAACAATTAGAACAATTAGTGCATAATTAAAAAGTGTTGGTGTCTAAATGTTAGTGAGGACTTACATCAGATACGGACTGTCCTCCACGTCTCCAGGGAAACGGAACATGACGGAAAGCTTTCTGTCGGTAACGAAGCGAACGAGCGGCGGCGGATCAAACGGCGTGGAGCCTGAAAACGCGATCAGTCCCGAAACGAAGCGACGACGAGTTCGGTTCGGTCCGAGCGAACATTTATCTGTGATGTCACTCAGTACACACACTCAGTACACACACTCTCACACACACACTCATCTGCAGCTAGCGCGTTAGCATCAGGTTCATTCTGAAAGACGAAGAAAAAACAGCGACAGCCTGAAAAACACCTCACAGATGAGCCTCGAACCCACAAACACACCGCCGAGCCTCGAGAACCGAACCGAGCCGAGCCGAACCGAACCGAGCCGAACGCTTTCACAACCGAAAACCAGCGACAAAGAAACCAAACAACAACAGCGCCGCGCCGCCGACGACGATCCGACCTACAGATCCGATCTGCAGCCAGACGAGCGAGGCTCCGATCACACGACCCACCGACCGACCGACCGACCGACCGACTTCAGCAACCGCGATCAGAGAACCGAACCCCGCCGAAAACAAAGCTTTAATCCGGAGGCCACAACCTCCAAACAAGCAGGAGCTGCGCAGCGACTCCAACCGCCTGAACACCGCCTGCTACAATAAAAGTCCCGCCTGCCCTTTCATTTGTCTAACAATATTAATAATCATCCTATTATTAATCATATAACAATAATACTAATAATAATCCATCTATCCATTATCTTTTGCTTTATCTTGTACTAGGGTCGCGGGGGGGTGAGGGGGGGGGTGCGGTTCCCCTTTCCCATCCAGGGGAGAAGGTTTCAGGCGCTGGGCAGATACACCCAGGACAGTGGGGCAATCCATCACTGTACACACTCTATATATGGGGCAATTTGGAGAATTCAATTGACATGATCCATGTTTTGGACTGTGGGAGGAAACCAGAGAACCCGGAGGAAACCCACACTGACACGGGGAGAACATACAAACTCCACTCAGATGGGGATTTGAACCGGAATCGCTAGTGCTGAGAGGAGAACGTGCTAAACCACTAAGCCACCTCATAATAATAATCATAATAATATTAATAATGAAATCTTCATCATTATTTATAGTAGTATATATTTTAAAGAAATTATGTAGTGTTAGAGTCTAGTTAAAATTAACTAGTTAACTATGAATTAATTAATAAAATTTTAGAGGTAAAACATCTGATGTTATTTTTTATAGTTTTTCTAATTGTTAAATACAGTCATCTGATCACCAAACGATCTGTACATAGCTGTCCTACAATGTTGACGAAGCTCGGCCACTCATGGAGGATGAGTCCCCCACTGAGCCTCAGTTTCACATGGCTTCTTCCTTTAAACAACAACATAACAGAGTTTTTTCTTGCCACTGTCGCTTCGGCTCGCTCTTTGGATTCAGGCTTTTAACTCTGTAAAGATGCTTTGTGACGATGTACTATGGTAAAAAGCGCAACATAAATAAATTACTTCTGCTTAATTCTCTACTAGCATCACAGGGGGGTTTCTCATGCCCATCCAGGTCAGGCACTGGTCAGATACACCCAGGACTCAAATCTATCACTGGGTACACTTACAAAAAGATACACCCAAACACACTATATGGGGCAATTTAGATCATTTAATTTACCTTGAATCCATGTTTTCAGACTGTGTGAGTAAACTGAATAACATGGAGAACCTATATGGACGGGACATGCAAACTCCACCCAGACCGGGGATTCAAACCTGAACGTGTTAAACACCAAGCCACCCCATTGTGACCATGTTCTGTTGTAAAAAGCGCTTTATAAATTAATAACCTTAACTTTTTTGTTGTTTTACTGTTGATGCACTTAACTTTAATGGATTTTTAAACTTTTAACTACATACCACGCCTACAACAAAAAAAAAATCCACAATTTAACTGAACACCCAACAGACAGTGCTGATTGTGCTTCTGTCCTCGACCTCAACCTCCTTCCTCTGAAGTGACTGAACAGAGCATCACATTTGAACCTGATCACAATAAAAAAAATTATATTTTTTTCCAACAGAAAATACAAAAAGCATCATTTCGAACATTGTTTACATCAACATTGCATCTGATTCTATAAAATATACATTGATTTATGAATATACAATAAATAGAAACAGTAGATCCTTATAACGTTGTAAATAAGCTCAATAAATGTTCCAGAGCAGCACAGGACACTTCTTTTAAGTTCTCGTTGTTGTGGTCGTGATGTAGAGAGTAAATCTGAATCCTGAGAACACGTCGGTCCGTCGTTTCTAAACTCCTGTGATGGTCCTTCATAAATGATGGGAGTTGTTTTTAGTACTTTCAGAAGACGGTGTAGTTGCAGGCCTCTCTATATCCCGCCTCCTGAAGGTATTGGCTTACGTTGATTGGCTGTTGCGTCCGGAGAGCCTTCTTATCGTTTGCATTTTTCTCTCCTGATTGGAGTTTGTGTCTGATTTCAGCCAACGTGGGCCGATCCTGCTCTTTCCAGTGACAGCAGCTTTTAATAACAGAGTAGCTGAAAAAAACAAGTGTGAGTTCATTTAGTGCAACAACCACAGACAGATTAAAATGAGTCCAAAGCCAGATAAAGTGTTACAGGGCGTTGGAGCTGTGGTGCGGTTTCTTTAATGATTTTCCTCGCTGGTGATACTGAAGCAGCTCGGTTACAGGAACCTCAGCGAACGGAACCTCACCTGCAGCGGAACCACGGATGAGACCAGGTAAAGACAGACAGGAAATACATGAGGACAATGTGTCTTAACTCACCCAGAGTTACCATCTCATACAGCAGCAGCCCAAACGACCACCTGCAGATCAACCAGACGAAATATAAACCCAAATCAACTTCGTCCTTTAAAGGAGTCGTAGGTCAGTCAGACGTCAATCAGAGGTCATTACTATTTAAGTGTGTTTAAAAGAGGAAATGTCCTTCATGAAAGCTCATTAAGCTACGGTCAGTGATGGGCTGATTAATGGGAATTACAATTAGGAAAATTATTAAGCAAATCTATAATATATAATGCATTTTTTTGGTTATGGGTCATAGAGGAGACTTAAACCAGAGGAATGTATTAATATGTGCCCGTGTCGGTGCAATGGACGGTGTCCATGGAATCCAGGACACTCACACGTCACTCTTCTGAGTAGCTGCTCTGTTGGCGAGGATCTCCGGGGCCTGCCACTTTTTTCGTCCGGGGTCTGTGAAGCAATTACTTCCATTTGTTTTTCTTTCATACACACTGCCGAGTCCCCACAGCTTAGCGGTCAGCATGCTGCTGATCAGGACACTGCGAGCTTTGATGTTTTCATGTATGATGTCTTTAGAATGGAGAAAGTCCTGATCAAACGAAGAGAAAAATACAAAACAAAACCGAAAGAATCACAGTCAGCGAATCAGCAGGCACCACGGCAGAGACGAAATTTGCTAATTATGGTCCTTCGTCTCAGAATGGACACAATCGTCCCTCACCAAGGCAGACGCCACCTGAGATGCCATGGTGAATATTCTCTTCTCTGTAATCTCACATGATTCTGGTCCCACCTGTAAATAAAAACAGCAATAAATAATAATAATAATAATAATATAAAAAAATAAGGATTTTGATTTTTTGGCACTTTGTACGTTGTTGTCTTTAATGTAAGCAGGACACTGGTGAGCCCATGATTCACCTGTCTGCACTTCCAGAGGTAGGACAGTAGGTCCTGGTTCTCCAGTTCCTCCATCACCATGATGAGTGGAGCGCGCAGAGTAACCACGCCCATCAGCTCCGGCAGGAACGGGTGAGGACCCAACTGAGAGAGAAAGGAAGCAAAGCCCAGGAACGACTGGCTGTCACTCGCACTGGCAGAGTCTGATAACGAGGGACAGAGGGACATGATCATCAACAAATCTTTGATTCACGCTCATTCAGACCTTGTTTTCTTTTAACCATCACATGGAACTTACCGTTAAGCACACGCAGCACGACGTTCCTCATGTCCATGCGTGCTCTGTACAGAGACACAGTGTTCTCTGATTTGACGGAGTACGAGCATGGCAGCGAGGTTACCAGCTTGAACGCTTCTGGAAGGCGCTGGCGCGGGAAAACAGGCTGATTAGCAAATGAACCATCAGCGAATGGCCCACTGAACGCCGGGTTATCAATCCCACGGGACGCGCCGCCGTTCGTAAAAGAGGCGAACGTGGAATACGAGGGAGCAGGATCGAGTGCTAGGTTCTCGCCTTCTAATGCATTCAGACCCTGTGGAGCTGTGGAGACATAAAGAAACATCAAACCGGCGTCTGCACCTCCATCTGCCTCACTGTTAAAATAGAACACATTTAAAATTAAGTATTGAATAGTGGCATCTAATTTACACTGTTCATGTTAAGGTCAGAAGTTCAGACTCTAACCCTGGAACAGTCTCTTAGAGAGTCACTCACTTGCTGTCTTATTTATTTCAGTTGTATTAATTGAACCGTTGTATTAATTGAGGTGTTAAAGCTCTTACCGTCGATGCCGCGCACCGTCCTTATTTTGCCACGCTTTGAAAGTCCTATTAACTTTTTGGGGCCGAGGTTTTGCACCTTTTCCGGACAGAAACGCAGCAGCAGGAGGACCATCAGAGTGATAAAAAAACTCAGCAGGAGGAGCAGGGGAACGATGATGATCTCGGGTTCATACACACGGACCACTGAACACACAGAGGTACAGCGCTGAGTCCACAGACAACGTCTTTAAAATATGTAAACTCCATCATAAACCTTCAAAGACAACATATTGTGGATTTAACTGGTTCAGGTTCTCCCATCACGAACACACAGACTGCCATCACCCGCAGTCCACAGGAAACACGCAGCCGCTGTAACATGAACTAAAGCCCTAAATCAAAGGGATTTTGCTGAAGACCCTGATTCTCTGTTAGGACACGTCTGACCCATTGGTGAGACCACTGCTTGTATGGAGGTCGAACCGTTCCCGAGATTCCTATTCATTTTGCATTACGGTGATATTTGCACCTCCAAAACTCAAACAATTTTTGAGCTACAAAGACGAAAGACGCTGAATTCAGAGATGGACTCCTAAAATTGATCACACTTTTCGTTCACATATGATCACGCTTCAAAATTGCATTCATCCTCCTCACTCTAACCACACTCTATTACCTGGCCACGCCCACATTTTTTTTACCTCATTCTCTGTATTGCTCTATATATACGTATGCACTGTGTCTTGTGCGACCATGCTTTGCATTTTCTGCAGGAAACGCATCTTTAGCTGTTCCTGAACCCTCATCGTCTGCAGGCTGCGTTCTCAGAGCAGTTCAGTTTAACATTTTCACTTCAGTTAAGAGCGGATCATAATAAACCAGCTCCCCCCCCCCCCCCCCCCCCCCCCATTCAGGACCAGCACCCATTAATCATGACGTGAACTCACCACACAGGGTGTCATCTGGACTACATGCTGAATATTGTGGACCGGTTGTGGACGCCATTCTGCAAGAAACGCATCAGATATTAAAACAAACACACCTGTTTGCATGACTGTGTACTTTTCCTCTATATATTATCAGTTCATCGCCCAACCCAACATGGCTGAAGCAGTTAAACAGATCTGTGTTGATACAAAAACATGCACTGTAATAAAAAAAAGATAAAGAAAACTGTGGATCACGACAAACAGAAACGGCAAACTCCGTCGGTCATTTCCCAGGTCCGGTTAAGTAATCCAATTCAGGTTTTTATTAAATTATCTGTTATTAGTTCAATTTGTATAATGCTCAGAGCACCAATTATAATCCACACAGACACAGGGAGAACATGCAAACTTGATGTACAGTAGAAGGAATGGAAACCAAACCCTGGACCTTCTTGTTGTAAGATTGTGATGCTAATCAGCTGTGAACAGTTGCCCCGGGTGTGAACGTGTTTGTGGGACCTGGGGTTCCAGCACCAGCACTGTGACCCTGATCAGGATGAGCAGGTTAGAACGTTTATTAAACCAATGACAGCATTGAGCAAGCAACTTTTTTTTTCTTTCTTTTCTTTTTTAACAAAACCTCAGAGCCACCAGGGAGAGGGTTAGGAGTCACAGCTGACTCGGTGAACTGCCCACCTCATGACCTGAATTCATCCTTCGCCCTGGTTAACAGCAGTTTCGGGAATGTTGCTGAGGGCCTGTCTAACTCGGCGACGTGTTTGGGATTACAACAATAGACGCGCCCTGATTTAAGACTCAGATTACAACTGTGATTACGACACAACTTCAGCTCACGGACATCCGTTCAGTAAGTGTGTTCAAAATCTGCAATATATAAGAACTATATCTAAATAGTTTTTTTTAATATTAAGAATCATTGTTTTGTTTTAGCTGAAGTCAGCTGGGTCCCAATGTATTCAGTGTTTAATACACAGAATTATTTTTCATCTTTATTAAAACTGAGTTTCTACAATTTGAATCAGTTGACGTTTTGATTCAATAAAACTTTCCAATCTACAAAAATGGATGGTTTACGACACGCACGCCGCGCGCCCTCACGGAACACGGAGGTTAATGTTTCCCTGAGATGTGGCGCTGACGGCTGAACCTGTCTGTCTGCATTTCATCACCGAAGAAACACAACACACACGTACAGCAAGACGAAACCGACCTGTACATTATCATTATATCTTAATGAACACACTGTGAATTAATATGTATGCATCTTTTTAGACTTGTGCTGTTTGTCAATAATAAATTACCATGATGAATTAATTAACAGACCTGTTAATGTAGTCACTTCACTCAGAAGTTGATGATCAGGAGCAGAAATCCATTTCATTCCAGTAAATTCCTGCTTCTAGTTTTTCCTTCTGTTTTTGAGTTTTATGAAAAATAAAATAAAAAAAATAAAGAAAAAACTTATGGTCAGAGTTCCAGTTTTTAACGTCTCAGGTTTTCATGGTTGATGTTTGATGTTCTCACCTGATCTGATGATCAGCCGTCGTATCATTTCCTTTTCTTTCGGTCGTTTTTCTTTGACTCTCTCTGACTCCACGTCATACTTTTCTTCATTTTAACAATCTTCTCCTCTCTCTCTCTCTCTCTCTATTGTACTGTGTAGATCACTCCACCACCCTCCCTCCCTCTAGCATATTGTACAGGTTGCTCTACCACTCCCTCTCTGTATCTCACCTATTGTACAGGTCCCTTGCTGTCTCACTCTATAATTCTCTCTCCTTCCGTCTTCCACTGCCTTTTAATGTCTCTCTCTCATTATTATAACTAGTTTTAATGTAATCCCTTTCCTTTTCTCTGTGGCTTCAGTCNTATTGTACTGTGTAGATCACTCCACCACCCTCCCTCCCTCTAGCATATTGTACAGGTTGCTCTACCACTCCCTCTCTGTATCTCACCTATTGTACAGGTCCCTTGCTGTCTCACTCTATAATTCTCTCTCCTTCCGTCTTCCACTGCCTTTTAATGTCTCTCTCTCATTATTATAACTAGTTTTAATGTAATCCCTTTCCTTTTCTCTGTGGCTTCAGTCACTGCTGTGAGCCCAACAAGGTATTCATCTTGTTAAGAGCTTCTTTATGAAACAAAATAAACACAGCAGGTTGGTGTCAGATGAAGCAGCTTCAGCCCGCCTCCTTATTTCTTTTTATTAAAACTCTAAACACAGTGTTTGATTCGCATGCCTGTGATTACACATCAACAACATGAGGATTAGATGTTTTAAACAATTATTTCCAGCAAATTACAGACGAAGTGAAAGTTATTCTAATTAAAATTAGTGAGAGACGGAACCGTAAAACCAGCTCAGTGACAACTTCAACAAATATAATGCAAATCGCTTATGCAAATGACTCCTCTGATGTCTGGATACGTGTCTGATCGGGAGTTTCATGGACGTCATGTTGAAGTGCAGGCTGCACTGAGCCATGTCTAAATTACAAAATGTACTTCAGATGTAAAATACATATCATTCTGTTAAAATCTGTTATAAATTAAAAGTTCCCACATCAAGGCCACTATTTCAAAAAAAATGCCACATCGACAATTCCCATCAAACGTACGTTCTCTACAAGGAGCAAACTGTATACAACAAAGGTTGTAAGTCAAGTTTTTATCTTAATGTATATTTTAAAATGTTAAATTGTATTAATATTACATTATATTATAGAATGTGTATAAATTTGATTTGTAGCTGTTTTTATTGAGATATACTTTTGTTTATTTATCATATTTAACTAATTCATATCCTTGCTTTTCTTCCGCTTAACCCTTTCAGATGTTTGTTCTGTAGTTTAAACAGGTCACACCTTCACTCAGCTTCTCTTTCCTTCTTTAAGAAATTCTAATGATTATGAACTTTATTCACATTTATTATTGTAAATGTTTTTATCATCGTTATCCCTGCAGTTTTCTCATATTAAAGTCTTTATATAACAACCCTCTGAAGTTTCTGGTTGAACTTGTTCCTCCTCATTAAGATCATTAGTGGCAGGTCTTTAACATACCTCTCATTATTCACCCAAACTTGAATTTCCAGCAGAGTCGTGATTTTATGTAAAATGCAGACAGAGGTCATGTGGTGTTTTATTACGGCCTTATGGAAGAGCTGAAGCAGATCACAGTTTTGAGATGTCCTTGTTGGGCTGAGGGCCGAGCCACTTTTCTCCTGAAAGAAAACAGAGAGTAAAGATTCATTACTTGAAACTTCACAGCTCTCAGTATAATGTCTGTACAGTATGTATGATTATACTTGGCTTTGATAAAAAAAAAAAATTGGAAAATAGAAAGAGAATAAACTAATGTTTTGATAATGAACTGAAAATCAGGACCAGAGGATTGATTGGATTAATTGATAATGCTGCTGACATATTGATAGTTTGTGGTTTCTACATATTTAATGATGTATTTTTTTTTGCAGTTCAAGGTGTTTTTTTTTTTTTACTTTTAAAGAGAATAGTCAAAGGTACGTGAATATTCTGCCAAAATGAGCTCAGGAACAAAGATTAATAGAGATCCAGGATCAGTCCAGTTCACCCAAAAGTTGTTTTAAATATTATTAAAATATTATTATTTAATATAATTTAATTAATTGTTTGTAATTAATTAATCATGTCAAACCTGTAGAGCTCGATTTTCAGGAGTGAACGCTGACTCTAGCAATGGTGTTTCTCTGATGAAGATGGGTATTTAATAAATAACAAACTTGACACCCTCCACTTTTACCCAAGATGTGAGACGTGAGTGATCTGATATTATGGCTTCAGCCTCCTTCAACTTCAAATTCTCTACTCCCTCCATTGGTCATTGCTCCAAAGATAGAAGCATACAGTTTTTTTCTTTTGCTGTAGAATTAACATCATTAATCACTAATAAAACGTGGATTTATTATATTACCAGCATGGTGCACACGACGAGTAAACATTTGCAGCACTACTTTTTGTAAAGTAGACAAAGTCAGGCTGCTTTTGTTAAATAAACTAATAATCACCGTTGTAGGTAATATTACATTCAGGAATAACGGCTTTTTTGCGCCATCTTGTGGAGAAATTAGGTAATGCTGCACCTGACAGCTCTATTAATATACAATTCAGCCGAACAAAATGGAGATTCTACACAGAACTGATAGATTACCCCAAATCCATGGAAAATTAGTCTTAATGGATCTAAGTCAGTACACTGTAATGTTTACCGATGACATGTGCCATGAGCTCGAATCGATCCGATCCAAAGAAAACCTCAGGATTTCCATTCACGTGACAAACTATGAAGGGAAATCCAAATGCCTGCACAAAGGAAGAGTCGAAGAGGTTTACAAAGGAATACAAATGACGAACTTATGCAAAACAATTCAAATAATGAAGGGTAAATGAAATATGTATGGATGCCAGCCTTGTAGTCAAGAGCCTCCTGTGTGGTTTGCTTTAATCTGTCCTTGATCAGCTGAGATTCAGACAACTTTAATAATTCTTCCACCTCACTGGAGGACAGACCTGCCCTCAGTCCTGCCTGCACAAAAAAAACACAATATGAAATGACTTGAGCCTCATTAGGCTTTGAGACAGAAACATGTGTTTATTTAAAATATAAAAGACATAAAGTTAATGTCATTAACACATTTGAGATAAACAAAGTTCTCAATTCTACAATTATTTTTCTGCTGCTGATATTTGATGCTGAAGATAATAAAAGCTCATTCTGTGTAATTTTAAAAAATCTATTTCCTTAATTTTATAGACAGTATAATCAGTCTGATGTAGATTTGTTACCTCAGACAGAGAGGCGGGTTCACAGATATCCTGATCTGTACTCCAGATTCTCTTCCACAGCTCTCGGGAGACTCTCTCCACCAAACCTTCTCTGTCCTTCTCTTTCTCCTGTACTGCAGTTAGAAACCTCATAGCAGCGATGGAACCTTAAGAGAGGAGAACTGATGAAACACCCGCACTGTACACAGACCTTTGATTTTTTTAATTTAAAATTATAATATTCATACAAACAGTTCATTCTCACTTCAGCTGAGAATTCTTAAAAGTTTGGGAACACTCCTGAAGTACCTTTCTCAAACATCACCTTAAACACATCATTCGGCTGTCGCACAGGAACATTAAAATATTCAGCCAGCTGTTCCAAATCCTTTGATAAGTACTGTCCTTTATTGGGAACCATGGCAGGCGGTCTGTTACCTGCACACACGTTAGTTCTAAAGCCTGTTAGCCAACAACCTGAATGAAGAGCTGATAAAATATGTTGAAAACATACATTATAAATAGATTAGGATGATGTCTACAATTTCAGACAGATTATTAAGTCAGACAGGTATACCTGAGCCCTGCATGACTCCGCCCAGAAACGCAGGGCGCAGTTTCAGCTCCATTTTCCACACGTTTCTGTATCGACAGAGAACCTGAAGAGAAAACACAAACTTTACATTCCACATCTGTAAACAAAAGAACTACTGTACAAACTACTGGAACAAAGAACTAAAAAGAACTAAAAAGAACTGAAAATAACTAAAAATAACTACAGTACAAACTACTGGAACAAATAACTAAAAAGAACCACTGTACAAACTACAGTAGTTTTTACCGGGGGGGGGGGTCATATGGACTTTTTTACAGATGTGTTTGAATCTCGTCTTTAATGAAGGAATAAAGAATAAAGTCGATGTTTCGAATCAAACTGACCTCAAACGCGAGCCATGAATAAGGAGACAGCACGTCGTAGAAGAGTTCAGTCCTGCGGTCCGACATTCTGAAACAAACCGCGGCTTTGATTGATGTCGCTTTGATGTAGATGATGATTCAATAAAAGTATTTTGATATAAATCACACAGAGAGGTCAGACGCGGTCAGTTCACAACGTGCAGAAAAGTGCAAAGAACAAAACTCGCCAAACGGGGTCAAAGGTCAACTCTGAAGCTCTTAAAGGTGAAGTTCAAAGTCCGAGGTTTCAACAAGGAATCATTTTACAAACTACATCTGATTATAAAGAGTCGGTTCACTGACTCGGTCAGGTTTTAAAGCTTTATTTAGATTAATTTTAGACTTTCTGGATTCATTCATCAATCGACTCATTACTTTGACTCATTGACTCGGTTCTTTAAAAGATTTCACCTAAACTGGACATTGTTTTCTTTTTGATCGAGATTTTTTAATTTTATTCTAAATTCTCACTGAACAGAAATGTGTTGACATTTTATTATAAGCATGTTGTTCATTTAAAAAAACATTTTAAAACAGTTAGAGTCACTAAACAACCAGATCTCATGACGTAACACAACAGAAGTCCATTATCTTATTCTTAACAACGTTATTAAAGCCTTAGTTCTTAATTAAAACATTTATTTTCCTTTTATGAATTCTCTACATTTAACTCATAAACTTTATAAAGTTATTATTATGCGCATGTGGAAAGTTTAATGTTCTTTTTTTTATATAAACAAATGAATTGAGTTTCTCTCAGAGGAACACAGAGGTTTTAAATCACTGCACAAATATGTTTTAAACAAAATAAGTAAAAAATTATTGCTAAGTTTGGGATTTGGGAAAAAAATGTATAAATGAATAAGTATTAAATGTTCTCATTAATTGAATTTAAACAATTAAAACTTTTAAGTGATTAAAAAAATATGGATTAAAAAAATATGGATTAAAAAAATATGGATTAAAAAATATATGGATTGGCGCCCTGTCCTGGGTGTATCTGCCCAGCGCCCAAAACGTTCTCCCCGGATGGGCATGGGGAACCCCTTAATACAGTGAATCACTGGTGATTGTACCTTAGAATATACACCAAGTCATTTACTGAAGAGAAACTTATTTTACCTTAAAATAAAATCAGTTTTGTGGAACTTAGAAGGATTACGGGGATTATACAAACCTCAGCATATAATATGAGTTACTTCATCAATCTTTGTGATTGTGTTAATTCAATTTGGGTAAAGTAAGAATAAGAATAATAATAAGGTGAGAATAACACTTTATCCAATACATTTTAATAAAAGATCCACATCCACCACAGAAAATCACAGCTTGGAGTTCCACTTGTCAGGCTGAGGACCGATCCACTTTTCTCCTGAAAAAACAACAGAACAGAAACACCAGATCACATTCTGCCGAGAATTCGAGGCACTTTCAGAATCACAGGTGCTGACTGAACACTATAAACCCGTGTTTACCTATGACGTGGGCAATGAGCTCAAACCGGTCCGAGCCGAAGAAAATCTGAGGTTTGCCATCGACGTGACAGACGACGAGAGGAAAGCCAAACGCCTGCAGAGCGCGGGACAAAAAGAGAGACTTCAGTTAAACACACAATAAACCTGAAAACCAGCTGAACCCTGAGATCCGTGTAAACGAACAGTGACACTTGCCTTGTAGTCCAAAGCTTCCTGAGTGGTTTGCTTTAATTTGTCCTTAACCGACTGAGATTTATACAATTTAAGTAACTCTTCAGCTTCATTCGAGGAAAATCCACCTTTTATTGCTGCCTGTAGAAAATAAAGTGAAATAACAGTTTCATCAGATTACTTTATTAATCCGCAGGAGGAATTGCAGAAGTAAATTATGATGTTATAATATTCAAAAAAAGAATAAAGGATAAAGTTCACTACTACTAGTAATAATCACAACAACAACAATAATAATAATAATAATAATTATAATTATTATTATTATAATGTACATAAAAACAAAAAGCAAAAGAGACTGAATTTCTAAGTCATGGAACATCCACAAACACCTTCAGTGAGTTTATTCAGTCATCACCTCGGCTAATGAAGCAGGTTCACTGATATCCTGATCTGTACTCCAGATTCTGTTCCACAGTTCCCGTGAGACTCTCTCCACGGAACCCTCCTTCCCGTTCTCCTGTACTGCTGTCAGAAATCTCATAGCAGACAGAGAACCTAAGAATGAGAGGTGTGAGTTATAAACAGTTTGAGGTCACAAACAGGGGTGCAGCTGATTTTTTTATAAGTGAGGACCTGTAGTAGGCATTTTTACAGGCGATGATGGAGGGTATGCACATGACATCACAGTGGGTGGAGTGATCTACAATTAAATTAGGCCAAAGTGACTTACAAGTATCCCACATTGTCTGGGGTTAGAACATAGGGTTGATACAGCACCCCCTGGAGCAATGATGGTTAAGGGTCTAGCTCAAGAACCCACACTGGTATCTGCAGTGGACCTGGGATTTGAACCCACAACCTTTGGACTGATAGATAACACTCTAACCACTGAGCTACCACACCCCTAAATATATATATAAATAAAAACATACCACATGACCGCACACTGATCAGCGCTCTCACCTCACCACAAGACATGAGAGATCAATCTCCAGCAGGATGGACAAGCCTCTCGCAATGGAAAGCATGTTCTCCTCTGGTAGGAGCTTTGGTTTCCTCTCACAGGATATTAATCTAATAAACGTCTAAATGGTCAGCTTACCCCCCCCCCCCCAAACCCTGAACACATAAAAGAGTTGAAGTACCTCGTTCCAACATGACCTTAAATGGATCAGATGGTGGACTCAAGGGGACATTAAAATATTGAGCCAATCGTTTCAGGTCCTTGGCCATGTACAGGCCTTTGTTCGGCACCATCATCGGAGGTTTATTACCTGCACGCACACACACACGCACACACACACACACACACACACACACACACAGGGATGTGAACTTTAAATTTAAGTTAAAAGTCATACATTATTCACATTTAGCGTGACGTACCCGATTCCATCATCACACCTCCCAAAAACGCAGGACGCAGTTTGAGCTCCACGTTCCAAACATTTCTGTAACGACACAACACCTGAAGAGGACATGACATGAAAAGGACAAATTAGATTTCATATATTAATACAGACGGTGGCTTAGTGGTTTAGCATGTTCTCCTCTCAGCTCTGGGGATTCCTGTTTCGAATTCCAATCTGGGTGGAGTTTCCATGTTCTCCCTGTGTCCGCACGGGCTTCCTCCGGGTTCTCCGGTTTCCTCCCACAGTCCAAAAGCATGGATCAAGGTCAATTGAATTCTCCAAATTGCCCCATATAGAGTGTGTGTGTGTGTGAGTGAGTGTGTACAGTGATGGATTGGCGTCCTGTCCTGGGTATAACAGCCCAGCGCCCGAAACGTTCTCCCCTGGATGGGCATGGGGAACCCCCACAAAAGATAATGGATGGATGGATAGATAGTAATATATGTTAGAAACCTTAAAATTAACATTTAGGACACAGGTGGGAGCAGCGGAATCAGAAATGAGTCGATACATTTTAAGGACTCAATAAAACGAATCCGACACTCTTGCATTCGCTGCATTAATGTGAACATTTCGTTTAAATGAATAACAAACTAAATTAAACTAAACTGACCTCAAAGCCAAGCCAGGAGTAAGGGGACACCACGTCATAGAACAGTTCGATCACCTTCTTTGATCCGGACATCTGGAAATAATAAAGAAAAGAAAATAATTAGGTTTCGATTCAAATAAACTAAATGATAATGACTTTACAGACAATACACACAATGTCTGTGATCGGAGTTTTAATGAACGCTGCACAAAATGAGGGGGCGGAACTGTGTCAAAGTTCAGCTCCGTCTCTTTTAAAGACGTATTAAAGAAAAGGAAGAGTATTAACCGTAAATAATTACGACATGCACTCTTCTGCTGTAATCGATTTTTATTGTTATCATATTTTATAAATTTAAACTAAAAATAAGTTAATTAATTATACGACTCTTGTTTTACATTCTTAATGTATCCCATGGAGTCTGCGTTATGGGCGGTTATCCAATCCAAGCACTCGTCCTCACCAGCGAACCAATCGAATTTAAGAGGGGGTGGGCCCGACGGAAAACATGTGGGAAAAGAACATCACAGCTGTCGACGTGGTGGGCGTGGCTTTCTCTAAGAGGAAGTGAGTCACTGCCAGCAAAACAAGCTCGGAGGCGCGCGCCACGTTTATTCCTCATCTGTAAGAATTTACACCAAAATCCCTCGATTTTATTTACATTTGAATCTGAATTGTTTTTGCAGATTTAGTTTGGTGTCGCGTTTACAGAGTGAAGTCTGTCCGTTTAAACGGCTCTGTTTTAAAGCGTGTTTATTATGATTATTGTAATGTTTACATTGATTAAAGGCTAATGGAGAATATTTAAAGCTGATTGTGTTTCATGAACTGAAGGTAACAGTTTTGTAAACTGTAAGAGCTGACGGAATGAACAGAATCAGATCCAACAACAAAACAGAATTCAGTGGACTGTCAGAGCAGCACAGTGCAATATGGACCTTATTCACTAATATGAACCCCGTTCTGTAGTTTCAGCCGCTGTATCTGCCAACTGTATAGTCAGGTGAAGGATGTGCTTTTGCTGATAATATAGCTATTCATTCAGTCCACTCGTCATTTTAGAGATTATTGTAACAGCAGTGTGATGTTTGGAAGCTATAATAAGGCATTTCTGATTTGGGTGTCAGTGAGCTGCGACTCCTGACGTATCAGTTTCATCCTGTTATCATCTCTGATCTGTGGTTTGCATGCAGACATCATCTTACATGGAAATATAATGCACTGTCATCACAGGAACGTTTATTTGTTAATCAAATCTGTAACGATTCATTTAAAAATTTACAAAAGTTTATACTGAACAAGTCAAAGAAAATAATAAAATAACAATACAATTTTATTTATAAGCACCTTTTAGGATGGTCAAGGACAGGAAGAAAATCTCATTTAAAATAAAAAGTAAAACAGCAAACACATTATTACAGTAAAAACATTAAAGAAAGCAGAATTAAATGAGTAAACCAAGTTTTTAAAATTTTGGACCAATGAAACTAAATGTCTTCCAAATCTAAATTATTTGTGGACAGTTGTGGATCTGTTGTAATGTGTCTGTGTAATGAATGATATTTATATTTTGTGAAGCAGAGACATGTCTCCAGATGAGCTGGTGTATTTGGGGATCCTCGCTGCCTCTGTACCTGTTGGCATCCTCTTCCGTTACCTTAGTGAGTCCTCCCCCTTCTGCTGTCCACATGTCTATTTGCTTTACCTTTTGACGAACGTTTGTTTATGGTTGTGCAACAGGTCCTCCGGTCAAGCAGGGGGCAGCTTTGGGTTTGGGGCTGATTATCACCGTTTCCACGTGTGGAATCCACACCTTACACTCGCTGTGCACGGTTCTGGGAACATGGCTGATTATTAAAGTCAGCTGGAGGTGAGTGGGGGGGGTCTGTAATCTTTCTGTGTAGTTTGCATGTTCTCCCTGTGCAGTGTGGGTTTCCTCTTATAATAAAAAAGTCGATTTTTTTTCCAAATGTGTTTGTGTCTATGCTGCTGAGAACCAAGAAGAACCAATGAAATCACCTGTGTATGGTTCATGTGCAGAAAAGTAGCAACTAATAACAAACTAAAAAAACTAATCAAAACCCACAGAGCAACAAAAAAAAGAGGAAAGTGAAAACTGACACAAAAAAAACTGACACAGAAAACTATGAAGAGGCAGGAAACAAAAAGAAAGACCAAAAAAACGTACATTTAAGAAACGGGTGGATGTTACACAAAAACAGGAACATCACGCATGCTGAAGGACGCATCAGATCAGGACGTGATGAAATAAAAGCGTCCAGCTCCGTATGTTCCACAAACCCAGCATTAACCTCAGAAGAACCGAGCGGCAGACACGCGATCACGCCGCCGTACTGAGAGATGAATAACCATCACATTAACTGCTCATATGGTGGAGTGTTTCTCTGTTGTGTGATGGACGTCTTTTAAATGTCTTACCTTTTTTTTTTTTGTAGAAATGCTGCGTCGTTATCTCTCGCCTGGACGTTCCTTTATCTGTTATTTTTCCGTTTGGTCACATGGTTTGGCCTTCCAGCTCCAACGCCGTTCTCCAACGCCATTCAGCTTCTTCTAACCTTAAAGGTAAAAAAAAAAAAAGAAGAAGAAAACTTCAAAACCTTTTGCCAATAACATGCTTTACATCATGACTGCGTTTACATTATATTTATTTGATGTCTTTTATCTTTGAGAATAATTTCCTTTAAGAACTTCCCTGTAGTTTCCTCTATTTTTCTTGGCTTCAACTTTGAGCGTGTAGCTGAAACACATGCCCCGGTGCTATCACCACCATGCTTTACAGTAACGGGGAGTGTTTGGTTACTGCTCTACACCGTCCCGATCACAGTAGGGTCAAAACATAAGCTGTCCAATCAGATCTGATCACATTAATGCAGCCATTAGGGAAAAAACCAACAGAGGCTTCAGCAAGATCCTAACCCCCCCCCCCCAACCGTGAATGATTGCTCATTAGAACAGTGTATCTGATTAATTCACATAACGCTAAACGAATACTCGTACAATCCTGTATTAGTTTTTAATTTCTTAGTTTTTTTGTAACAGATGGTCAGTTTGGCGTACGAGGTGCAGAGTTTCCATGTGGAGAAGAAGAAGGACGTCAGCATGTTCAGCAAGTCTGCTGTGATTGGACGACTGGCTCATGAACCCTCCCTGTACGACATCATCTCATACAGTTACTGCTTTATTGGCATCCTTACAGGTATATATGCTCTGTATGTGTATGTGTGTGTGTGTGTGTATGTGTGTGTGTGTGTGTGTGTGTTTTTTCTTCTCACTTACAGTTTAACTTTATTCTTCGTCCTCCTCCATGAGGAAGCAGCCACAGTGCAGAGATGATGGTGAGATGTTACGTAGTGATTAGACAGAGTCTGCAGAACAGATGATTGTTGTAGTGGATTGGACATTAGGTGGATTATGTAGGACATAGTATCTCATAACGTCACAGACACGAGTCCCATGATTCCTCACCGCGTGTCTCGTCTCTTTTCAGGTCCATTTTTTCGGTATCAGACGTTTGTAGACTGGCTGACACAGACCGACCCCCTCTCTCTGCCGTGTAAAGAGCCGTGTCTGCGCCGCCTGAAGATGATTCCTGTTTTTGGAGCGTTTTTTGTCTGCGCCAACCTTCTGTTTCCCCTGTCCTATGTTCGCACGGATGAATTCCTGCAGTGCAACTTCTTCTTCAGGTGGCGTTGGTCTTCATTCTGCAGATTAAAAAAGATTTAACAAAATACACAATTCAGTAATATCAATATCTTTACTTTCTATAAAAATAGAAATCAGGTCTGTTTTTGGTGACATTGTTCTGTTTTTTGAAGATGTTACTTTTGAGTAAAGTTTTAAGATTCATTTTCTCATACAGATAAACTTAAAAACAAGATTATTTGCAAAATGTGGCATTAGTTATTGTGTAATGCAAATTGTCTTTTGTTGAATTATAAATTATAATACAGGTCATTTAAAATCAAATTTGTTCTGTTATATATTTTTCTTTTAGTTTAATGTTATTGTTTTATATCAGAATTTTAAGAACTGTTCTTTTTTTATTTCTACTGATTGATTGATGTATAGGTACTTTTACATGGTGGCGGTGTTCTTCGTGTTTCGGATGAGGTTTTATGCGGCGTGGAGCGGCGCCGAAGCGGGCTGCATCACCGCAGGACTCGGCTGTTATCCGAAGGGGGCGGAGTCGAAACCAGGAGGAGGACCTACAGTACAGTACAGGTTAGAGATCCAGAGAAGCCTTACTATAAACATTTAACATAAAGAAAAAAAGAAATATCAACCTGGAAATGATGCAAACATTAAAGGTTTACCGGGTACAGTTACAGTTTAGTGTTATGAGAGTTACGGAAACTTAAGAGAGGCTTTAACCAAAATGAGTTTGATATTGTGTTTTTAAAATGTAATTACCTATACAAGACTCTACATTTGTGTGTGTGTGTGTGTGTGTTAAGCCCTGAGCCTGGTGCCGTTATGGAGTATGACTTCAGAACGATCCAGAACATTGACTGCTATAACACAGACTTCTGCGTGAAGGTTCGACACGGCATGCGCTATTGGAACATGACCGTGCAGTGGTGGCTTCATCAGTATATCTACAGTAGTGCTCCGTTCAAACCCTATGCCCTCAGGTAAGAGCACAGAGCACAGGGGCGGGATGCAGAACATTATAAAGATTCTTAATAAATCCAGTTTACATGAGGACTGTGAGATATGAGCAATAATCTGAATCTGAATAATGATATATAGTATATACACAATACATGAATATGATGGTACATCAACATCTTTTACTATTTTTTTGTATGAAATTTATATTAAAAAAATATTACACATATTGAATGTTTGGTCCTTTATTTCAAATAAATATTTGAAAAATCTATTAAAACCTAAGCGTCCTGATCAGAGTCTCATGGAAACCATGAGGGGAAGTTTCAATTTTAGTACCAGATTTTAGTGTTTTAATTTTTTGAGCCACAAATAACAGAAGCTGTGGGGATTAAATCATTAAAAACAAAAATTAAAAACAATAATAATAAGAAACTGAGGTGACTGACACAATTGATGCATCCCTCACTACTATTTATGAATGTTAAGATTATCTATTATTGACATTAAACAGGCAATAATTGGCTGATGTACCACTTTCTAGTCTTTCGTTAATCAGAATGTTAAATTATTTTGATCACATTAGAATCTCTGTCTGTTTCAGAGCGGGTTGGACGATGCTGGTGAGTGCCTACTGGCATGGGCTGCACGTGGGCTACTACCTGTCCTTCCTTACCATTCCAGTGTGCATTGCGGCAGAGTTGGCGATGGAGGCGAGTGTGCGGGCACGTCTAGACACCCGGGGGCAGAAGATATTCGACTGGGTGCACTGGTTCCTGAAGATGAGGGCGTATGACTACATGTGCATGGGATTCGTCTTGCTGAAGGCAGGAGATACGCTGCACTACTGGAGCTCTATTTACTTTTTCATTCACATTGTGGCCCTGATCTGTATCGGCATGGGGAAGATGATGGGTGGGAGGAAGATGATGGGTGGAGGGAAAAAAGAGGGTAAGAAAGAGGAGCCTCTGAGCGAGAAAACTGAGTAACAACACGCCTTCTGTGGGAAAACTCCAGATTTCCGCATGCACTGCTGCTTTTGTGCCAACAGATTGTACATCCCATCATAAAACAGACTTTTAAACACCCGTTTCAGCTTCCACTCATCACCATTAAAGTTTACATGGGGGAAATTTCACAAGTGCATTTATTCGTATCATTCAAATTCGAACATGTAGACACAGCACATTTTAAAATAATAATAAACTCTGTAGTGTTGAACGAGGGGTTCTGTTAGAACTGATACTTAAATGTAAGAACGTACTGTATTTTTACCATTAAACCAATCCAGACAAGGAAGGGGAACTCAAATGGTGCCGGTATTCTTAAAGTACACAGTCTGTATATTTGTGTTTACTCTTCTGAAACTATTTTCAGTGTTTATACAAAAAAATGTGATTACTTTGCATTTGTTTATAAAGCCCTAGAGCAGGAAAATCCAATTAATCAAACCTTTTGTCATTCTTCACTTGATAAACTTATTTATATACGTGATAAAAACATTCCATATCTTTTATAGTTAAGTGTCAACAATGTGCACATTTATTCACATGGATGGTGAAAATAAAATCAGATGATGTTGCTTTATAAATACACAGGTTAAAGGACGCTTGCATTATAAAACCTTTTTTTTGAGACATGATTATAGAAATTAATTGGAAATTAGTATAACACTGAAATCCTGATTTATTCTACTGGATATGCTGCACAGTGTTTGTTGGAACGTGCCAGACCGTCATATTTTCACAAATATTTGGTGTGACTTTGTGTAAGCTGACAAAAAAAAGTGAAATACTGAATTTGATTGTAATCTGATGGAGATTGTAGTTTACCAGCTGCAAACACACTGCTTTTATTTAGACTACTATATAAATATGAAGATTGCAGAAAGCTTGGCGAGCTGTCTAACATTACATGTCAGCAGTCAGTTCATGCTTTTTCATTAGTAATTGCAAAGGATAATTCAAAGTCCACTTTTTGGAATCTTATTGTGTATTTTTTTAATAATGTTTTTATCAATACATCTTTCTGTTGATTAAAATTTGGAGGCACAATATCATGGTGTAAATGCAGCATTATTACAAACATGATGTGATCATATGATGTGTTTATATTTGTTGGGTTGAGAATCATGATTAATTATATATAATTATGCTTCGTCATGTTTTAGCACAAATGTAAATATATTTTCTTCGTATAATAAATGATAAAATAAAAACTATGTATACATTTATTTTCAAAAAATGCCTACATTTCTTAAATCATTTGTAAGTCGCTTTGGATAAAAGCGTCTGCAAAATGACTAAATGTAAATGTAATTATATTTTACCAGTGCCAGCAGCCAACCCCCCCCCCCAAAAAAAAAAAAAAAAAAAAAAAAATATATATATATATATATATATATATATATATACAGTATATATCTAAGTCCTCTGTGGACGTGCTTTAGATCACATACTGTTCGACATACAGATGTTCAGGTGTGAATGTTGGTGATAAACAGTAAAGTCTTTATTTTCCAAACGGAAAAATAAATTGTAGTGCTAATTACAACGCTCCCATTCCTGGGACACTAAATAAACCTTATAATAGTCAGCAGTGATGACGTAACGTTGGCTTTAAATTAAATATATTAGTAATTCATAGCTGTAGTAGCGTATATTCATACTTATTGTTGGCATTAATTGTTTTTCAGGATCCTAATTATTTCATTAAGTTTATTTAACGTTTAAAATGATTAAATGACACTTTGTTAATTATAATGAAATGAATGCAACGCTAATGACTCTGGATAATTAGCAGCAGCTGATCAAATAACCAGAAGCTGAATCGTTCAACATCTGATGTATTTATTTATTACAAAAGAAACATTTACTAATTCAAATATTTTCGTCGTTGTGTTTAATTATAAGCACTTAGCTTCTTTATTTCGTATTAATTAAAGTTTGTTGAGAATGTTTTTATGAATCTTATTTTTACAGATGTGTTTGAATCTCGTCTTTAATGAAGGAATAAAGAATAAAGTCGATGTTTCGAATCAAACTGACCTCAAACGCGGTGAGCGCACGTCCCGTCAGTGTCCTGCAGTCCGACATTCTGAAACAAACCGCGGCCTTGATTGACGTTGCTTTGATGTAGATGACGTTGCTTTGATGTAGATGACGTTGCTTGGATGTAGATGACGTTGCTTGGATGTAGATGACGTTGCTTTGATGTAGATGACGTTGCTTGGATGTAGATGATAATTCAATAAAATGATTTTAATATAAAACAGAGTTCAGACGCGTTCACAACGTGCAGAAAACGCCCCAAACGGGGTCAAAGGTCAACCCTGAAGCTCTTAAAGGTGAAGTTCACAATCCACAAGGAACCATTTTACAAACCACCTGATTATAAAGAGTCGGTTCACTGACTCGGTCAGGTTTTAAAGCTTTATTTAGATTAATAGACTTTTTGGATTCATTCATTTGGATTTCTTTCTTTCTGAGCGTCGATTCTTAAATGTCAAAATTAAATTGGACTCAAAATTCGAAGTTGCAAAAATGTTAAAAAACGCGAGACGTTTATATTTTATTCCGAAGTGGAAAAGGGAATAAAAAAGATTAATTTGTATAAAATCTGGATTTATAGATGCAAATCTACAGTAGGTTTTAGAAAGGTTTGTAAATGTTTTAAAACAACTTTAAAGGCAACACTACGAATAAAAACTATTTTTAAATATATAGAAAAATAACTTGTTCTCTTGATGAACAATTTTGTCTTTTGGTTTTATGCTAAATGTATGCTGAAACATTTTTAAAGTTAACATCCTCTAGGAATAACATATTAATGTACTTTTCTTTGGACTGATAAAAACAGATTACATTAATTATGCTATTAGTTTTGTACTCGTCACATTTTATATCCTTCCAGTTTATTAAAATGTACTTTAGCTCATCTGTTCCCTCACATACACCCAATTTAAAGAAAATGGTTTGTCTCTTTGTAATGGACAATCACAGACAGCAGGGGGCGACAAAGCTGCAGATGGAAGAGTACAGAGAACCAGAGGCCAAAGATCAAAGAGTCAGCGAACATCATACTGAACTTTATTATCTGGCACCAGTACATTTATAAGACCTTGTTTTATGTCGTTGCTACATTTAATTACAATTCTGGTTCATTATCATTCATCAGAACAGAAAGAGGGGCCTGATCTCAAACGCAGAGAGACCACTACAGACGGTGTACCATCCATTCAGTCACTTATTCAACAGAACACAATGACAGAGAGAGGACTCCCGACAGTGCAATCTAAAGATTACTTCATTCACTATGTAGAGGTCGAGTTGTATAATTACATACTGAACTTGCACAATTATCATGGTAAATATCATCAATATAGTTTACCAGAACTTAATTTAAATAAAAAAAACCTTTTGGACATCAAGAACTAGATTCAGTGTACCAGTCAGCAAGTGTACTTCAATAAAGAGAGCAATATAAATAATCAGAAACTGGATATTAGCACATGCTTAACTTTTTTTTTAGGTTTTTAGTTAAAGAATACAGGTTGCATACTGAGATTTCAGACAAAAACCAACCACAGGTTGAATCTGTGGAGTGAAGTTTGCAGCGTTGTGTTTAACCCCAAACCGAGTGATCCAACAAACAGTGTGCAAACATCCAGCTTTATTTCAGTGGTGAGGAAACCAAATCAACCCTGCACCACCACCACGGTCTTCACCACCACCACGGTCTGCTGCATCCATCTCAGTTACATGGAATCAGAACACTGATGGGTGGAAATATCCAACTTTTTTTGTTTGTCACTACTGAAAAGTTTCTTAAAGGGGGAGACATGAAATTATTAGTGCACTGATACAGTAAAAATAAAGGAGGCATGGTCAATTGAGATCATTTCCACCTTAAAGGCATCAAGTCATTCATCTATAGATTGAGATTTTAACACTGATGATTTTTTGTCTCATTTGAATCAGCAGCTCATAAATTACAGCTCACTCAAAAACCTGCGACCAACATTAATAATCCACACTGCGTCTGTGGTTCAGTTTTTTCTGAAATCCTCCACATTCTGGTGAAATGGACTCCATTTAAGCATTAGGGGAACAGCGTGGCGAGTGTTAATGCAAATTAATCTAAAAATTACAAACTAAATTCCGAGCTAAATACAAAGCTACAATTCATTCTTGTTAATTAGTTATCTTAAATTACAAAGTTAATTACTGTTGCACATTGTGAGTATTCCTTTCTTAATCAAAGCTTTATTTCTGACATTTCAGATGCCAATTTGAATGTGAAATTGGGCATGCTAAATATGAACTGCTTATACTTATATAATCAAATCCAACATCAGCTCTGCAGTTCAGCACATGCAACCGCAATCAACCAATAATCAATGTTATTAGAAAACAAAAAAAATGAAGAAAATAAAGTAGCAGAGTGAATAAATTAACATCTACACTTTCAATAAAATTATATACACAAAGACAAAAAGTCATGAGCAATGTAAGAACTAACATTAAGCTGCCATTAAACTCCTTCAGATCACCGAGCAGCAGACTGAACTTTATCTGATCTCAGCAACACGCTACCGAGCCACACCCACATACACAACTCACCACCTGCCTGAGGTCATTGTACACACACACACACACACTCAAAACTAAGATCAGTTCAGTAAACCCTCGTTTCATTTCACTGATGTACAATCAGAATTTTTATTTAATTTTGGGTTGTCTGCTCCGAGCCGAGTCTGTACTGTAAACACACCTGAGACAACCTGCATGAGCTCACAGGAACCACCGACACTACAGTCCTCACTCAGGAACAAAGCAGCCGAGTGGACGCATCAGTCCCATACCACCATGCTCACTCTACACGGCAAATCGATTGGCTGAACCTGATCAGGGTGGAAAGGATACGGGCCTCACGTCTCTGAAGGTCTAATTCGAGTTGCATGTTCTAAATCAGATCATAACGGTAAGACAGAATCCCTAGTTTGTTTTTATATTAATTGGACGTATTGCTGAACGATAAGGTTCGTTAGGATGGTGATTTTAATAATAGCAGGATGTTAACTGTACGTGTGAGTCGTTTGTTTCTCTGATCAGCAGAACGGCTGTTTGCTCAGGGAGGTAACCAGGGCCACTTTAAATACTTTCCTTCATACTGGAATAAAAGGGCTTATTCAAAGACCTGCGCTCACAAAGTCATGCTTTAAAAGCACCGACTTCCTGTTATTTAATACAGGAAATGAGATCACGGACATTCCTCAGGACTCTGGAGAGAGATTATTCAGGGGTGAAGCCCTCGACATTAGAGGTAAATAAGACCACGCTGATCACGGGGCTTGCTTAATAAAGTTAATTGGCTGGGATAGGGGCTATATGGAACATATCCCAGATTGGAAAGTCCCACACACCCCCCCACCATGCACAGTGTTCAGGAGAGTCCATGTTGTGCACACTTTAACTTTTCAAACCAAGTTTTAACCTAGATGTAGTTTATTTATGGTCCTAAATTCCAAAACCTTCTTCATGAAGTAAAAGGACCTTCATCAGAGGTGTTGTTTGATCCTCGTATGTGGTGAATGGGGGGGGGGGAGGCAGTCCACACTGCATGCTAATGTCAATGTAATGCACTGCAGACTGCCAATGGCCTCAGCGTCACTCCATCTTATTGTTTTAATGACACTGTGTTTATTGAAACGACTTTACTTCCTAATTTCATTAGTATTCAGCTGATCATCAAACAAAGACTTTTTTTATTTAAATACTGAACGTCTTAAGCAGATTGCCTTTCATAAATGTAATTCAGAGCCTCAGTCATAAGAAAGTACATACGTCTAAGCAGCAGGAGGCTGATGTCGAGTTCGTATGTGGATGCCACAGACCAAGTGCACTACAGAGAACAATTAGAAATAATAAGAAGCATCACCTACATTTCCTAGTTTTAAATTCACAGGATGCCGTTCATTCACTCTGTTTACTTTTTGTCGGGAATGAAATCAAAAGGCCTGTATTTCTCAACCGAGGTCGGCTTTTTCTAAACTGAATTAAAAGTGCTACCTGATCCGTCCAGCCAGTTAAATAATGCATGTATAATTATAATAATACACTGTGGATAACGAATGGCCCGCTCTAAAAGCTTAATAACTGAATAAAGTGTTTTAACAAGTCTGCACAGAGTCTTTAATACGTCCTTCAGTGAAGTGCAACCTGGTCAGCCGTGCGGCCTCCTCATACCAAGCTTTCCAAAAAAAACCCCCCCCCCCCCCCCCCCCCCCCCCCCCCCCCCCCCCCCCCCCCCCCCCCCCCCCCCCCCCCCCCCCCCCCCCCCCCCCCCCCCCCCCCCCCCCCCCCCACAGTGGTAGTACAGGACGGAGATAGTAACATCTGCCCGAAACTAGAAAAGACGGAAGGTCCCAATAATAATAATAATAATGATGTATAGTAAAAATCAGGTGTCATTAATCATACTAGTCTTTAAATACAGTAGTGTGTATTGAGTATGTTCATGATCAGCAGAGCAGGAACAGTAGTGCGCACGGTCAGTAGTATGTAGAGGTACTAAAGTGAATGAGATACAGCATGTAGTGTGAAGAAAAGACACCATCCTGAATGAGGAGTGAAACAGCGGTGTGAGAGACCGGAGAGCTGTCCAGTTCGCTGTACGTTACTTTCCTTTAACTAAGTTTAAAAGATTTTAATTTCTCCTTTAAAAAGGTTCCTCACTCTCTCCTGACTGATATTTTTAATTAGTATATTAGTGTCAGTGATTAATCAGCAGAGCTTCCTCCTCATCTTCACATTAAGTGTTGATGACTAAGGTTTTAGTTTTTAGCACTTTGTTTAATTTGAACCGTTTTGATTGAGGAACCCTGGATTTCTGACTTCTGTAATAGAGATCTGCAGACTCAGCAATCTAACTGGGAATTTCGAGTGATCCTGCAGTTCTGTTGCTTGTCTTTAGCAGCGACCTTGCATGAGGATCAGTAGTGTATCATGTAGTGATGTCAGATCAGTGTGTGTACGTTTGATGATCGTTCCTGTATAATCCTAACACTTAATTCACACTGCGTTCTAATTGTCTGGTACCTGCTCGACGGAAAGCTAGTCTGTGGTGGAGGATGAAGTGAACGCTCCACTGGAAGGCCTGAAGTAAATAAACACTGGAATGGATGAGAGCAGTTCAGGATGTGTCTTAAATCAAGACCTGCTTTTCTCCTGCATGAATTGGTACTCACAGGGTGAATAAATAATAAGACGTGGAATAAGTTCTGCCTTCAAATCGGGGTTATGTGAAGGAATGAGGAGAGAACAGGTCTATGGCTGCTCTTCTTTCTTCTTTAAGGAGATGCGCTTCTTTCTCGCGGCCAGCATTTCGTAGAAAGGATCCACGCTTACCGCTGATCTGAGACACAGACATACACATCAGAGTTAGAGTTCTCAATAAAGAGTTAAAAATTATTAATTCTAATTAGTATTAGAATTAATTCTTAACAGCATGATGCTGATGAACAATGTCAAAGTGAAAACAACATTGAATTTAATGGGATTAAGAGAATATTCCAGATGAAATATTATTAAAATCACATGACTGTAGAACAAGAACAATTACTTATTTTTTAGGAGGGTTATTATTTATGCTGAACGTACTTGATGCTGTGAATCCATTCGTCCTTTTCCTCTGGTGTGGGAGCAGAGATTCGATAAACCATGTGATTCCCCTCCACCACTCGTCCATCAGCTTCCGTTTTACAAGCTTTGATCAGCTGCCCTCTGTTATTAGGAATGTAGAGCTCAAAGCAATTCTGAAGAGAGAGAGAGAGAGAGAGAGACAGAGAGAGAGAGAGAGAGAGAGACAGAGAGAGAGAGACAGAGAGACAGACAGAGAGAGAGACAGACAGAGACAGACAGAGAGAGAGACAGACAGAGAGAGAGACAGACAGAGAGAGACAGAGAGACAGAGAGAGAGAGAGAGAGACAGAGAGAGAGAGCGAGAGATTACAAAACAGAAGTGGTCGGATTTAATCTGATTTCTTCGTATCGAAACCCAGCAGAGCATCCATCATGCTTCACTACGTCTTTTAAATCACTCTCCTAATTTTAGCTGAATTTATCCACAACTTACAACTTAATTAATTCATAACAATTAACGAAACAATTAAACATGAACCCTGATTAAACGATGAACTTACAGGTTTTCTGGGATCTTCTACTTCCCGAATACTAAGATTTTCCAGCGGAATAATTCCTCTCGGCTCTTTATCCTACACACACACACGCACGCGCACACACACACACACACACAAAACAACATTTAAACCCTTCAGGATCAGGGTCACTGATTGAATGAGCATGCATCTGTGTGTGCACTTACTGTCGTGTACTCAAAGTAATAGAGGCAGTTATCCGTCAGAATGAACCACCGCCTCTTCCACGTCTTTACTCGGCCTCCTGATAAAGATGGAACGCAAGATTCAGAATCGCCTTCGTTATGCAGCGGGACCAAACCCTGATTATTAGTAATGCACCAAGAGCAGAATCAGCATTAGATTTGGGACAGAGCCTGAGCACCTACCTCCTGCAGAGTGGAAACCACAGGCCAAGCAGAACAGACCAGAGGAGGGGGGGGAAGAGACAGGGGAAAAGTAAGACAGGATTATTGAGTCTCACCATGCAGAGAAAGTAAACACACAGAACACACACAGCACACACAGCTCACACACACAGCTCAGCAAAATCCAGCAGCAAATCAACATGCAGAAGATTCACACAGAGCAAAGCATCATGGATCCTATTCACACCTGCCCTCACCCACGCACACGCGCACACACACACACACTCACCCAGCTTCAGCAGCCAGCCCTCTCGGTCGGGATTGAAGAACGTGTGAGTTAAATCGTTCCCGTCATCCTCTGGGATTTTAAAGGGCTCGTTTTTAATGCTGTCATAGAGATTCTACAGAAAGAGGGATGAAGATCAACATGGACATGATCACAGTTCACCGTCGGTCCATCTCATCGCTGTACAAATTACATTTATAAAATATAAATGTTTGTGAAATAAACATCTATAGTGTGTCAGCGCAGCTCGGCGTGTGTGTTGTGTTTATATTAATGGATCAGATATCAGGCTGTACAGATGTGTCATTAATGCTGTGAATCGGTTCTCTACTGAAAAAAAAAAACATTTAAAATACATAATTATAAAACACACATACACAAGAATGCACCCCCCCCTCCCCCATCACTCACTCTGAGCAGCTCCTCAGGCAGGTCTCCACCATCGTTGATGCCCCGATTCATGCTTATAAAACGCTCCACTGTGGGTTTGTCCCGGACGTTGGGGTTGTGGAGACTGGTGTTCAGCATGATGATCGCAAACGATAACACGTAACAAGTGTCTGAAATTACACACACACACAGAGCAGGATGACTTATTTTCATATAGGTAATGTTTGTGATGCTAACATTAATAAAACAAAAGTTATGATTTCATAAATCTTTTATTCTCCACAGAGCCTCTCACTGTGAGACGGAGCTGACCCCCATGATACTGATTTTACACAAATGTGTGTATTTGTGTGTGTCTTTGTGTGTTACCAGTGCTCTGAAACACTCCAGGGTTGCAGTGGCAATATCTCTGAGCAAACGCCTCCATCATTCTGTCAATCTTCTGAGCTTCACCCGGCAAACGGAAACTCCACAGGAACTGTCTGCAGAGCACACACACACACACACACACACACACACACACACACACACACACACACACACACACACACACACACACACACACACACACACTGATTAACAGTGACCTCACAACCCGGCTTTTCGTCTTTCTAATAAACAGACACATGCTGACCTGAGCGCCTGAACCAGGTTAAGATCTGTGAACTCATGAAGATCCACAAACGCCTGCAGAACCCGAATATTAAATTCATCTCTGTGAAAACAAAAAAGACACGAGAGAGAGAGAGAGAGAGAGAGAGAGAGAGAGAGAGAGAGAGAGAGAGAGAGAGTATGTTGTAGTTGTACATAAAGCCGTGGATCAGAATGGTGTTAGTAGTGCACACTTCACAAACCAAAGAAAGAAATGCATTTGGGACGTTACCTTTCACCAAGATAGTCTCCGATGGCCGTTTTATTGAGTCCTTCTCCTTTATAAAGAAACTGAGCGATTTCTTCTGGAGTGTGACGCAACAACTCGTTATCCACTAAGAACGTGATGCCCTGCAACAGCATTAACCCCGCGCTCACTTCCACTTCCACTTCATTAATTATGCGTTTAAATCAGGACCTCATTTGGATTAATGGACAGATTTCATTGAACACAAAAATGTAAACACTTCAGTTCATATACAACAGCACACACATTTCTTACCTTTTTAGGGTCCATGTTGAATTTTTTCCTCCCCATGGCCACATGTCGACTCTTTTGGAGCGTTTTGCTGCAGACCAACAAAAACAAAATGCATATGACGGGTCCACTGTTCATTCTGTGTTCTTTAGTGGTTCTGAATACATCATGTGCCTGTGTTATAAAACCAACCTGCCCTCATTGCTGTTCTCCAGCCCCTCCACCTCCATCATGGCCTCTCGGAGCTCCTCTCTCAGCCTCTGGATCTCCAGCAGCAGCACCCCCTTTCTTCTGCGGATCTCCTCCAGCTCAGCACGTTCCTCCGGACTTAGATCAGCTGGGACTGACAGAGACGTGAACAAAGAATAGATGAATCCTTAGTTTATTTGTTGTATTTGGTGAAACTTTACATTCACACATAAATTAGGCTTATTCATTTTCTCTTTCACTTTTATTACCAAAGGAAAACCAGGCAAAAACTATTTAATTTCAAATTTTTTAATTTTATTGTATTTCTTTACCTTTATTTCTTTGTGGACTTTTGTCTTTTACAGTTGCTTCTAATTGAGACATTCATGAATTAGTAAAGAAATATTAATATAATATTTAATATTAATATTAAATAAAACTAAATTCCCAAATTAAACATGGAATTAAAAGTTGTGCTGTGTGACTGTAAGACCGGGGTTTTTTGGTACTGTGAGCATTTCTATCAGTCACCAGCAGCATAGATTTCACAGACACACGACCCAGATCGGCTGAAGAACAATCTGTACTGTCACTAAACCACTGACTCACAATCTCTCCACCTCTGAATCAGAAACGGTCTTTAAGAATGAGAGGTTTCATTTACAAAATAAAAATAAATAAGTCATAAAAAAAAGGACTAAAATGTTAACCAGCTCCTTTCTGTAAAGCGTGATGAATGACACTGATACAAAAAAAATGGCACTCACTCCACTTAAAATATAATCAGTTAATTTGGTCTGATGATCTGAACGCAGCACAGGTGCAATAAAATATCTATGAACCAGTATTGGATTTAAATATCAAATGAAATTAAACAGATTAAACACCCAGGACAGGGTGCCAATCTATTACAGGGCACACTTACTCACACAGACACACTCTATGGGGCAATTTAGAGAATACATGTTTTTGGACTGTGGGAGGAAATTGAAGAACCCGGAGAAAACTAATGCAGACACAGAGAAAACATGCAAACTCCACCCAGATTGGGATTTGAACCTGGATCCCCATAGCTGGGGCGTACGTTATAACCATTAAGCCACAGTGCAGCCCTGATTATATATTATTATAATGAATTTAGCATTTAAAATATACATTTCAAATATACTTTAATTAAAACATAAAAACTAGAACAATATTAAAACACAAGTGTGTGGTGTTGTGTCTCTTATTTGTAAGTTGCTTTGGATACAAGCCTCTGCTAAATGACTAAAGGTAAATGCATGTGATGCATGACGTTGTTTTACTCAATAACTTTAATTCTGTGAGCATTTCAGTTTTGATTGAAGTTTTCAGGTTCGAACACGTTTTATTTTCCTGCTAAAATATGGCTCGAAGGAGTTAGTGCATGCTGACATAATCACACACACACACACACACACACACACACACACACACACACACACACACACACACACACACACCTGTGATTACTGCTGCTGCATTAAAACACAACGGCCCCGGGTCAAGCTTTTTCACTCACAACATTAACACAAATCCAAGTTTCCTTATTTTATAAAACATGATTTATAAACGATTTATTTGCGCAATCAGTAAACAAACAATAACAATAAGAACATTTTACAAACGTAAATAATCTGAGGATCAAAATAAACGCGTTTATAAAAACTCTCATATCAGAAAAGACAAAGGCGCGATACTGACAATAAACACAAGTTCGTTTCTCAATAAGAATTCGTCTCCGTGCAAACATCATAATACTATTAATAATGTGACTGACAACGGCTGCTGAACGGTTATCCTTACAGAACAATTAATTAAACAGCAATAAAGAATCTCCGCCATTACAAAAACAAGAAGCTTTCTATGTAAATATTCCCATAGAAACCGAAATACGCGAAAAGCAGCGCTACTACACCCGAATTCATCTAAAGACCCGCCTTTCTGCAACCCCATTGGCTAGCCGTACACCACCCTAAACTCTTATTGGTGCTGCGCGCTGTAAGAGTGAGGTCTCTGCCAATCACAGCACGAAAAGGCAAAACATTTTTCGGAAACAGGTAGAAAAACAAAACAAGGCAAGCTAATAATTAGCTCGTTATCAGGTTTCGCTCATCAGTCAATAGAAACGCGTTCACTTACTGTAGTCCAGGTCTTCCATTTTTGGCGCTTTGCTTTTAGGCATAAATGTTTCACAGTCGAGTGTCATTCACATGCAGAGAATCACGGACACATTAAACACACCTCTCCAAATCAAATGGAAATAAATAAATAACAACGCGAACCCCGAGAGCGTTTCAGACAAAGGAGGAGTCGATTGATTCCGGATGTTACGTAAGAGTAAAACGACGGCTTGTTTCTGGCAGCCATGTTGGTGAGGGAAGTTTTTGGTGGCGTGGATCTTTTAGGATAAATTCGATCCGCGTCATCAGACAATTAACATTTAAAGACAAGTGTGTTTAAGAAATCAGTTCAAATCGTAGAATTTTTTTGCATATGAATAATACAGAAGGTAAATGTAAATAAAAAACATGGAGCATTAAAATGCTTTAAAATACAAGGGCGTTAAAGTATCTAAGTCCATCGTAATTGTAATTGTAAAAGATTTAAATCCCAGGCCACAGAAATGATTTAGTCAAATAAAGATTTTATTTGAGTCTTTAGTTTTGAAAGAACCATTTTTGTTCAGATTAAAGGTGATGCCTTCAATAAGACTTATGACTTTTTATTAAAGGTTAAAGGTTCGACCACCTGACTGTCTCTTAATTAGAAAACAACAGTGTGAGGCTTTGGTTTGTTGTCGCTGGTGTCTGGATCTGCTGGACTCTGAAACCAGAAACAACTTCTCAGTCTTGAGAAAAACAAGATAACAGACAACAAAGCAGTTCATAACACGATCGGCTGAACAGTTTTTCAGTCTGAAACATTCCTTGCCGTCGTATACTGTAAGAAATAAGGGAGCTATTTCTATTTTCCACCCTACGTTGAAGCTCCTGAGTGCTCGTTAGTTGTATTGAGGTAACTGTATAAACTGTTTAAAGGCCAAAATTGTACAAATATGTTTCCAAACAGTAAATTAAAGGGGAACCACCACATTTACAAAAACTATACTCCTAAAGGTTCAAAGATGATCGTTCCTTTCTAAGATTGCATGACGTACAACACACATAATCTGTTCATAACGCATCGTGAAATGAGTCCTATAATAAACACAAGTATGCAGAGAACAGGAAACACGTCAGAGACGTCAGCTTCCTTATTCAGTTCTCCATGAAGCAGCAGATAAGCAGCATCATTTGTAGTTTTCCAACAGGAAGCCTGAATCACAACAGTGCTAATGTTTCTTCCTCGGCTGATGATCAGCTCACATTCCAACAGCAAAGTTTTACACTGAATTAGAAACAGGAAAAGTTTGAAACTCAGCCGTACACAACGGTTCTAAACCGAAGGCATGTGCACACATCCAAAGACAGTTACAAAAAAAACCAAGACGTTTTATACAGAAATGTACATAATATATTTGATCCGTGTTTATTATTATTAGTGATACAAGTTTATTACAAGCATCAATAACAGACTGGCATTATGAGACTGAACAGCAGTTAGATTCCTAATGATGTCTATTTTATACTTATGAAGCATGGTCCACTATTAAAATGAGACACACTTGTGTCTCACAAACTTCATCACTAATCCAGTTTAGATCAGATCTAATACAAAGAATTAGCACCAGTTAAGCAGCAACAAGACTCTATAAGCTCCGTTTACAACTGATTCACAGGTTTCCTCAGTGCCACTCACATTCCTAATAATTACACCAGAAAACCTTTATCTTCACATTGAATGTTATATATATTTTTATAAACTCAAATGAGCTAAAATAGATTGTGATCCCTTGGGGAAAAATAAGTGTTTACTTTTGATTCTTCCTATGAATCTTAGATTTCTCATAATTGCATTTGAATAGCTGCGTGTTAATATGGACGGCATCGTCATCATCGTCATCATTATAACAGCTGCACATTTTAATCCTCATTTATAAACATACAGAATTAAAATGGCTGATTCGTGGTGCTTTGTATTTCATATCAGAAACCTCGTACAGACGAAAACCACCTTTAAATTGTTCATGGGGAAAAATGTCGGGGCTTCAACTTTAAAATAAATCAAGTCTTTTTTTTTTCTTGTGCATCATCATTTCGCAAACATCAGCACTGCATGCTTTTGTTCGAACAAATCAGGCAAATGGATTCTCATTAACATACTGGAGTAAAAAGCAAAACGCGGCCACGACCTACAGCGCCTACGTGCATCCTGATCAGCTTCCGGATCACTGAGATTACGCTTTAAAATTACTACGGACCTAAAGAACTAGTCAGGACAGATTGATGCCATTCTCTAGGGAGCGTGCAGTTTTTAGCTTCGGAATGAAACAACGAGGCAAATATCCACCGAGGATTACTGAGAACATCATGTTCTGACCTAAAATAAACCGCGATCCGAACCCCAACCTAACGATCACAAGCTAGCTCAGACTGAATAATTAATCCTGATGGTTCTCGTTAAAAGGCTTTTCTAAAGGAGTAGAGCAAATTTAATGTGATGAGCTTTAGGAAGAATCCTCAAAGTGAACGTAGAAAACTGCAAACATCTAACAAAAACACACACACACACCAGGAGCAAAGGGACAGAACTTCAGCCAGGGGTTTAACAGGAACAGCGGGTGCATTCGGACCCCTATGACTAAGTGCACTTCTTTAATTTAACCAATAAGACTAATTAAACAAGCAACAGATGAGGAATTTAACGCTGCTGACATCAGCAGTGGTGGCTCCACATTTGGGATGTCGATCCACCATGTGACCGCCATAAAAATCCAGGGGCCAGGAACGTAACCCCTCACTGCTGACGCCAAGCATAAGACTGGGATTTGGACAGAGACGCATTCGTTTGAGCTGCACGGCTGTGTTCATTCACAATGACATCAGAGGCATCGTATCCACAATATCATTCAAAAATATTGTGACATTTTATTGCGATATACAATAAATATCGATATATTGCCTAGCCCTAAATAAATGCATGTAGCTCTTAATGTTACTCGCCAATAAATCTCGAGAACTGTTCGGTCTGAAAGCACTTAATGAGACATGAGATCTCTCCTGTAACCAAGGGTGGAAAGGGTGACATGGTGGACATTTAAAAAAATAAGCAGGAACAAGGAAGTCACAGGGGGTTTAGCAGTCCTGCAGGCAAAGCATAAGGAGAGTGTGAGAAGAGGGGGGGGGGTCAACAGAGAAAAGCTGAGAGCTGAAAGAGGAGAGACTTCAAACGTTTACAAAAACAGATATGATGCTGATTCTCATTTTTGCATTTCTTTCTTCAAGCAATAAGGCGGGGGGGGGGGGGCATTTTTAAGCGCACACACTCTTAAAGTGTTTCACATTTCGACTTCACTTCTTCACGTTCTCCTGGAGTCCTGTCTTCACTTCATTAATTAAAGAGTCGAATCTTCAGGCCGTCTTCATTCGGCTCACTGGTGATCCGGTCACCTGCAGCTCGCTCAGAGGACGTCCCCTTCAGGAGAATCTGTAAAAGCTATTGCTCTTAACGCAGGATCCGGCTTCGTCCAGGTTCTGCTCCTTCTGCGTCTGTCTTTGTTTTAATAATAAAATAAAAAAAAACCTTGAGCTGGTGTTTGAAGCCGTTCAGAATCGGGTGAGTTTAACTCCAGAGTCTCCGACGATGATGCGAGCCATGGACGGATGGATCTGAGAGGACAGAAGATAAACGCAGGTGAAGGGTGTGGTTCAGGACGTGTGTGTGGAGAATGGACGTGACATTCAGCATAATACACACTGCAGTGTCTGCAACAAAACCATGAGCTACAAACGTTTACAAAATGCAAAAGTACTGCTGCATTAAAGCAAAGAACCCAGAGGAAGCCCACGTGGATAATATGGAAAGCAATGAGAAGCCGCTAGAACCAACTGATACAGATGACAGATACTGAGGTTAGTTATAATGTTAAACCTGATATACCACCGAATGCCGCGGTGCGATCTGATTGGTTAAGAGGACACAATCCTTCAGTGTGTGTGGTGTGAAGTCCTCACCTGAGCCTGCAGGGGTCCATACGGGACGAGTTCTCCGTCCACGGTCAGCGTTCCTCGTGCAGACAGAGGCTGTAAGCGGAACGCTCGTGCGGACACATGGCTGACGTACGGCGAGGTGAGGGTCAGGTGCGCGCCTCTTTCCATCGCTAAAAACAGCCGGAGGAGCGTGGCCCGTGATATTCCAGCCCTGACGAAGGTCAGGTGTATGAGTCCGTCATCGAACCTCGCATGAGGCGCAGCAAATAAATCGGCGCCCAAATGTGATTGGTAGATGGCGAGCACTAGAACGAAATCTCCTTCAATCGTCACCCAGTCCCGAGTGGGCAAGGGCTGATCGAGGGGGGGCAACAGGTCGTCCAGAGGGGGCGGATCCCCAGGGGAGGACACGGAAGGACGGAGCTTTAGATGGCAGGAGGGCTCTGCGAGATCAAAGCTGAAGGAAGACGAAGAGGAGGCGGAGCTCGGAAGACTGGCTCGGGGCCCCAAGCTGGACGGCGAGGACGGTGGAGTCGGGGACAGGGAGAGGGAAAGAGACGGGAACTTTGGCGGTAGAGAGTTGGAATGTGATTGGTGCAAGAGTGATAGTGGGCGGGGCTTGGACGAGGTCACTTTCTGGTTCTGGTTCTGGTCCAGTGACGTCTTGGGTTTGGAGGAAGAGAACCGCGAGCGGCGGAACGGCGAGGAAATGGTCAGCGCTCGCTCTCGCGAGGGATCGGCGGGGAACAGGTCGCGAGGAAAATACGCGCCGTTCAGATCGTCGCCCTGCGCGTAGACGGACACGTCCAGGTCCTGCTCGGAATCGGCCACGATTGGCCGGCTGAAGAAGGCAGTGGAGATCTGGCTGGAGGGGGCGGAGTTTTTGCGCGCTCCTTTCCGTGGGTTGGACAATGAATGAGAGTGGCGTGAAGCCTGACGGCACCCGTTGTCGTCCCCTCCTCCGTCCACGTCACATTCATCCGCTGAATCTCTGGGGCCGTCCGTCTCGGTCCAGTCTCCGTTCTCCTCGTCCTCTTTCTCAAAACATCTTCCGCTGTAGTCGGGACTTGAACCTGGCGTCTCCTCGCTTCGGTCCTCCAGATCTTTGTCTTCACCGTCCTCATACTCCTGCTTAGCATCTCCATTCCTGCTGGACTCCTCGCTGGAGGAAGACATTCCCACCATCCGCTCCTCCGCCTCCAGCTCTCTCTCTCGGTCTTCGGCGAGGCTGCTGACCCTCACCACCCCACCACCCCTTGCTCTCTCTCTCCTCCTCTCCCTCTCTTTGTCCCGTTCCTCTCTCTCTCTTTCTCGGTCTCCTTTGCAGAGACTCCTCTGCTCACTGAGGCCCATGTCCGAGCAGGTACGGTGGATGGGCATCCTGCAGTACCCCTCCAGCCCTTCGGTGATGCTACGTGAGAGCGGGCGATGCACTATTTGCGAGGCCATTTCCGTGGTGGAGTTGGACCCCCCAGAATCAGGGGGCAGATAGGACAGCCGGCCTTTGTATGAGCGCAGGGATGCTAAACGCACCAGCGTGCCCAGCGTGAACCGCGCAGAACCGAGTCCCCTGTACCGCTCGCTCTCGATATCCACGTCCGAAACAAACCCCCAGGCCACGGACAGAAAAGAAAAGAGCCTCCTGGGAGGCGAAAGCTGATGATTGCAACCCGAGGATCCAGAAGACGGAGACGAGCTCGTGGTGACCGAAACCACGTCCATCGGCTTGACTCCGCCCCGGCAAAGCAGGAAGCAACAGTTCAACAAGAGAGGCTCGCGAAGGCACATGTCGAATCTGAGAGACATACACAAATGTGACATGGTGATTATCACGAGGACACATCGTACAGGGACGCGCTTGCACGACAGACAACAAACTACAGACAACGATCAGGTCATTTTACCGCCTGAGACATCACAACAAATCACAGACTGTCTTCAGATCAAATCACAAAAAAGGGGCGGCACGGTGGCTTAGTGGTTTGGCATGTTCTCTCAGCACTAGGGATTCCCGGTTCGAATCCTCATCTGGAGTTTGCAAGTTCTCCCCGTGTCCGCATGGGTTTCCTCCGGTTTTCTCCCACAGTCTAAAAACATGGATCAAGGTCAATTGAGTTCTTCAAATTGCCCCATATAGAGTGTGTATGTGAGTGTGTGCCCAGCGATAGATTGGTGTCCTGTCCTGGGTGTATCTGCCCAGCGCCCCAGGATGGGCATGGGCATGGGGAACCACCCCCCCCCTCCTGACTCTAATATAGGATAAAGCGGAAAAAAATGAATGGATGGAGTTAGAAAAGATATATAATTAGAAATAAATATAATTATTATTAATTTCGGAGCCTTTTCCACAACAAATCGAATTATTCATATCTTTAGAACGATTTGTATTTTTTGGTCACGCGGCAAATTTGACTGTCCATCTCAGATTAAGAGTAAGAGCAATTACACCACATAATAATTATAAAAAAAAAACCTGATCCAATATGAATCTCAGGTAAATCCCTCACCCTGCATAGTGGTTAATGGAGCCAGCGAGTGCGTTGCCAGATCCACACGGTAGAATCCCCACTGGAGTTTTTATTGCTTGTTTCCAGTCTGGTCGGTCCATCAGACCATTAATCACCTGAGAAGCAGAAACAAACATCACCCTGCTGCTCCATCAGGTGCTGCTCCATCAGGTGCTGCTCCATCAGGTGCTGCTCGGTGCCCGACATGAAAAACCTGCATCTTCAAACGCTTCATTTCTCTCACCTCATGAAGCAATCCATCTCCAGAGACGATGATGATGCCATCCCATTCATTCAGAGAAATCGCGCTGATGAGTTCGCGGGCGTGGTTCTGACGCTCTGGTACGAATAAGACAATCTTAGTAAATCTTAAAAAAACAGTATATGAGGATGAATATGAGGATGAATTTTGACGTGCCACATTGAACATACCCGTCTGTATGAGGTTGTAGCTGATGCTGGCCTCACTGATCATGGGTAATATATGTGTTTGGCACCATTGCATGGCCAGACCGCGCCCACTGAACGGGTTGACCAGGAGCAGCAGGCGACGTCGACGGGGCAGCATGCTTTTGTTGAATTCTAACAGAAAAATTGAAAATGGAGTGAAACGTTGTCACGCCGTGGAGTTTCAAAACAATAAGCTTTTGATGTCCTCACCTGTACAAAGGCTGACGTCCATTCCACGAAGCAGACACTGAATGGCCGCGTTCCATTTTTCCGCCTCGGAGCGACTTTCAGCCTGGTACATGCGGACCTGCTTGCGCTTGGCCACACATTTGCGCCGCCGGCCGGTCGGGTACCAGTACAGCACCAACAGGGCGACAGGGGCGCGAGGGCAGGAGCACCCGGCCAACTCGGAAAGGGGCAGCAGATCGGAGGAATCTTTTCCCTGCCGGAAGTTGGTCCTCTGGATGTGGATGTGAGCGGGGGTCAGGGTGAGGACGTACGCATTCGATGAGGGGCTATTGATTAACGACACCCCGCCGCTGGGGCTGTTGGGGCTGCTGTCAGAGCCGCCGCTGTTCCCACTGCTTCCCCCGGGACTCCAGTGTGTAAAACGGCCTTGGAGCAAAGCATCCTGGGTAAACAAGCTTGGGGATGAACTCCGAGAATTTGGAGAGCGCATACTTGATTAGAGTGGGTCAGGTGATTAATGGAGGTAAAGTCGTTTCACGTCACGTCATCTTTAGAAGATTATCCAACTAAGTCCTCGTAAAGATAAAGAAATGGCTTCAATAAAACACAGAGCGGACACGCAGGGTCATGCAGGGTTCCACAGGGTTCCACAGGGTTCCACCGTCTCAAATCAGTCAGCAGTAAATCAGAGGTTGATTCTGGAGCAGCGCAGGAACATAAAGTGACTAAAGGGATGCTTCAGTCAGTGTTTTCAGCTTCAGCAGGAGTGTACTTAAAGTGTCTCAGTGAAACTATCCATCTGTCCATCCACGTCACAACGGAGGTGAATCCAGACGATGCACATCAGCAGTTTGTTGACTCCTTGGCATAAATGCCCCGAGTTAGTGTTGACATTCAAGGCTTTTCCAAATCCAAGCTTCGTAAACTTAAACTGTGTGAAGCAGAAGATAAATATAGTGTAATTACTTCCAAAATATTCAGCTTCATGCGCTGAAGCACAAATCAGCAGGCCGGCAATGCGCCCCCGTTTTATAATGTCCACTCTTGAGATTCTCAGTGTTTTGAACAGGTAGCTTTCACGTCTTCCAATCCAGAACGAACGCTCGGTGTTGTTCCTGGCGGCGCTTACAGAACTATAACGTAGTGTTTATAAGAACATGATGGGTATTTAAACTAGGTCCAAAGATATAAATAATAAAAGGCAAAGGCGTGTTAGGTAAAAAGATTAAGGTGTGTTAGTGTTGTGGAGATTTATGAAATCAGAACTGGCTGCTGCCGTGAGGTCTGTCGTGTGAAAATGTAAACAGAATTTCAGGTTTAAATGATATTCACTTGTTCAAAGTCGTCGGTTCGTTGAATGGATGAAAATCACGAGAATCCAGAGTGTTTAACGAGAAGTGCAGTCTGTGCGAGTTGAGATTGTTCAGTCACATCCTTTTGTTAATCGTTCAGTGGAGTCTCTATAAAGTCCAACATTCAACATACGAGTGTAAATCCATCAGCGCAGTGCATTCAGAGACTCGGGGGAGTTTTGTCACACGATCTGCAGAGACACAGAAAGACACATGAGACGTTAGCACTCAATTAAATAATCTGCCCAAAAGTACAGGGTCAGTTCCCTAGTTCAGTCAAAGCGCCCGCCTTCAGGGTGGTTACCCCTCTGTACTGTCAGTGTCCTAATTCAGTGTTAAAGCATCATCAATGTTTTAAATCAGGATAGGTGAGCGTCTTTCATGTCAGTGCTCTAAGTGAGTGTATGTTTTCTAACCCTGCTTCTGACTCCTCTGATTGGATGCTCTGTTGATATACATCAGCACATCGGTATGCAGGTGCTTTGTGCCACCAAACCTGACACCGGTGCCCATCTCTTAACAGGCTTTTAGAACTCTTTGTTTGTCTTACCCTCGTACAAAACACCAGTATCACACCACGCACTGGTTCTATTTGCCCTAAGCCTGTACTCTAGAAAGTTAGACCTAAAACTGGTGTCTCTTCATTAATATTACCTTTCTATCACTGCTATTCATTTTCACAGGTCAATAAAAGACGTTGACCTTTGACCAACTAATGAATTTGTGAAATATTATGGCTTGTATGAAAAAACACAGACTCAGCGACTTGAGCAGCAGCAAGCAAGCCCACATCTGCGTCTGTGTGCGCGAGAGAGAGACAGGTTTGCAGTCCCAATACAAAGTTCATTGTTATAGATGATGTAAGCAGAAGTGTGTATGATTGTGGTAAAGATACACATGACTCTGAGTCACAAATAAGCCACAGTCCTGTGGGACAGAAATTGCTGAATGTGGAGAATGTCATTAATTAGGAAATCAATAACACATGGAATTTGACCAGAGGGTTCCAATATGTGATAAGAACCTGATATATGACGTACAACACAAAGATAATTAAGTCTTCTGATAAAGAGGTTCAGAGATGCGTGATATGTGAAGTCAGGAGATTAAACCTTTATTGTGTTCTCCGCTGTCTCACTGCTCATGTTAACATATCGAACGAACAATGAATATAAACGTTTTTTGTACATTAATGTTGGATTGATTACAGACAGCTAACTTAATTACAGTAAACTCATTATGAATATTTTAACAATTTTTTTTATGTTTCAGTCATTGAAAATAAAAGGCATCACATACAACATGACAACAAGATTCAATAAGGAAATAACAACGGAGCCTCAAACAAGCAGCCAAAAGTTTGTAAAGACACCGATGTGAATGGACTGACACAATTCAGAGGCATGAAAATAAAGTACACTTCAAAAACATGGCATGATGCCACCGCTGCTTAAATGGCTCTCATTCGGCTTTATTAAATTTGCCTTCGTCTATTATTTAAGATGTGTAAACTAAATCTGCCTCGGGCAGAAATCCAGATCAATTTGTTACACAGTGCTTTAAGGATTTATGTGTGTGTGTGTGTGTGTGTGTGTGTGTTCGCATTGTTACATTTTGTAATACAGGGTGGAGCTCATGATTTGGAGCTGGACCCTGACGCGTCCACAAAGGAGACCTTCTCATGCCTCCCCAATGAAAAACCCATTTACGTCGCCAAAACAATGGCACAATAACACTGCAATTATAATCACGCGCAATCGAGCTATGAATACAGAAAGAACGTAAAGAATGTCTGATAAGTGGCATTACAGAGCGCTTTGATAACGTCTGTCTCACAAAGAAGTTTGAAGGGGTTTTGTTTTTCCTTCCATGGCCGACGCCAAGTTACCTGTTTACTAATAACTCGGCTTCAGCGAAATCTGGTTGCAGATGATAAGCGGCACCTCTGACAAACTCCATCACAGATTTTATTTCTTTGCTACGTAATACAGTTTAAAAATAATCTGTTCTTGAATGAGGTTTCACACGGAACAAGTCCGAAGCCTCTAAGTAAGCTTTGTCGGGTGGACGGATTTCCAGACGGCGCTAATCTGCAGCGAGCATATTTACTTAGGACTGAGGGTGTTTACACAAACACAAATAATCTAATCTTTATCGGATTTGGGATGTTATCTAATTATTTAAGTGCTGGTATAAACAGTGATGTCTGAAATCAGCTTAAATCCTTTAAGAAAAAAATGCAAGGTGGAAGATTTTAGTAATTGCGTTAATTCTCATGTGAACCGTTAACGTTCGCAAATACAACCAGTGATTTAGAGACATACGGCATCCTCACAGAGAATACAGCCTAAATAAAATCCTCATTAAGTTTTATATAAAACCAATGAAACATTACATATATAAACTAATTAAGGTATTACTATTGCTGTTCATTAACATATCAGTTTGACTAACTGGCTTTAAACAAGCATCGCTTTGTCAACAAACTGCTAACTGTACACGGAGACTGCTTTAGCCTTACAGCAAGTTGATCCCAGGTTCAATTTTCAGTTGCCGCATATCCTCTCCCTGCCTCCGAGGGTTTTACGACATGTTTTCTGGTTTCCTGCCACATTCCAAAATCATGATGATGGGTAACCTGTACTTCATTCCATTCTGTGACCGTATCATTCGTAACTGTTCCTGTTGGGAAGCAGCTGTTGATGCTGTTCCACAATAAAAATTACTAAATAAAGAAACAAACCTATTTCCAAAAGCCAAGAAGCCACTAGAGGGAGCTTAAGTGCTGCATGTCACTGTAAAGCTGCAGATTATATACATATTCCAAAAAATATTTATTTTAGGTAACAAAGCAAAACCAGGTCGAAATATGTTTAATGTCTCAAACCAGAAAGTAGAAACATTTTAATGCTGAACGTGTAAGAAAATCTGGGTTGGTATGAACTTTTGACTTTGCCCCTGCAGACCGCTGTTTAAACTCCATGATAAATCCCACCCAACCATAAAAACACAGATGCAATAAGACTGAGATAATATTATCTCATCTTTCATGAAAGATAGCTACTATAAAACTATATCATCTGAATCAAGCCAAACTGCTCCTTTTGTCTTCGGGGCTTATACAACCTGAACTCCAATGAAAAAACACTTTAAAAATGGATGGACTAAATGTTATTCTCAGCAATTAAAGTAAGAATGATATAAATAAAACATATAAAAACACCAGATGTTTATTATGGACCTACTGCAAATCTATAGCAAAGTAACTTCTGTTGTTTACGACACATTTATCGATGCAAAATAGATGAGTGCGCTGTGTGAGAATGTCATCTGATTTGCTGTAATCAACACAACAGGTATCACCTGATAAACTGGGGCCATTCTCTACATTTACCCAACAATCCGAAACATGTCCAAAAACAGCATTTAAAAAAGGTTTACATATTAAAAATATATATATTGAAATATTATATGTTGCCCAGAGATAGATTGTCCTGGGTTTATCTGCTCAGCGCCCGAAATGTTCTCCCCTGGATGGGCATGGGGAACCCCCCGCGACCCTTATATAGGATAAAGCGTTAAGATAATGAATTAATAAATGATTTTATATATATATATATATATATATATATATATATATATATATATATATATATATATATATNCTCCCACAGTCCAAAAACATTTGAATTGGTGCCCTGTACTAAGTGTATCTGCCCCCCCCCCCCACGACCTGAGTAGAGGATTAAGCAGAAGATATTGAATAAATGATATTGCACGATCCTGTGCATCTTTTCTGTGATTGCCTGCATTTTTTTCAACTACTTAATACGAAAATAACAATCCTGACTGTATTTAACTATCAGAAAATCTTATTTAATTAAGAATAAAAAAAATTTATATAAAACTTATATATAACACCAAAAGCCAAACGATCGTTACATATTTATTGCTGTATTTATTGGAACTCGTTCTTAAAGAGTTTTATGATTTACACAGTGCGATATAAACATGCCTCATCATTATTAACACTGTAATCGTAACGCTATAATTATTAATGAAGCATTAATGATCCAGATGAGGTCACGTCGGGTCTGACAGGTGGTTGAAATCGCTTCAGGTTGTTTTCTTGTTGGAATAACAACAATAATAACGTGTTTAAAACGTTAAGAAAACGCACTTTAGAGAAGCTGCAGCTGCATTCGGATGAATTCAATGAAATCCGTTTTAAATGTGAATCCGAAGAGTTTGTTTGCTTTGACAGGTAAAGCTAAAAACACATAACCGGCTTTACGATCCACATAACCTTAAAGAAACGCTTTTCAAACGTTAAAACAGATGCAGATTCGCTGTCTTTATCGCGTCGCGTCGCTGAAACATGAAATAATGAACTCATTTACAGCAGCTTTATAAGTTTACGGATTAGCCTGTTAGCTTTCGACAGATTAGGCCAAAATATACAGAATTTGCACGGAGCTGACGTCGCTCGAGTGTCTCTGACAACAATCGCGTTTTTTGTTGTTATTCAGAACAAAAACTCATTTAAAAAAAAATAAATAAATAAAGAGAACTCACTGTTTAATGATCCGCCGCGCGCACAGCGCTCTGTCACTCCGCCTGCGCGAGCTCCGGAAGTCAACGCTAAGCGGGAGGGGCGGGGCTGACGCTTATGAGGGGCAGCGCGAAGAGCCAATCAGAAGCGTCGGAACGCCCTCGCGCTAACATTCCATGCCTGTTATGGCAACAGCGGAGTCCGAAGAGTCGATAACAAATTATAAAAACAGGGTTCCGATCATCTGCGGCGGCGTCCCAGGCTTTCCCCCCGGCGGACAGACCGTCCTCAGGGTCGCTGCTGTTGTCGCTAAGATACCGGTCCACAATTTAGAGAGGGGGTAACACGTTGGTCCAACTTCAATATTTACTGCACCAAACCAACCGGGATAAAGTACAAAAACGGCCCACACCTTCCCTGCGAGCTTAAACTCAGAATATATATATATATATATATATATATATATATATATATATATATATATATATATATATATATATATATATATATATATANTATATATATATATATATATATATATATATATATATATATATATATATATATATATATATAATACGACTTCGCGACCCCAAAAACTGTTGTCAACGTCTAAGACATATAACACCAACCAAAGAACCCACATTCAGGTGACTGATTCATTACCAAAAATAATAATATCACTTCACTACATTTAGAAATGAGTGAAAATAACATCATGTAACGAACTGTAACTCACGCTGATGTAAATAATATCATTGTGAAATTAGATGAGCAAATGCATAGATGTTTTTTTCAATAACTGAGAATCTTCATTTATTGTCGAGTAACTAATCGCTCATCTCACTACATTTTATAAGTAGCTTGCTCAATACAGTCAACATATTAAAACCAACATTATATCTTATTAAAAAGTTAACCATCATTTTAGGACACATTTCTCTTACCTGAACTGAATAGTGGAATCCGAAATAATTGTCTGACAATTTGCAGGAGCGCTCTGAAACACTGGCCAGACGTTCCTTTAGTTTAATCGCTATGACAACAAATACACTCAACATTCCAAAGTTGTTGT
>JAFMOD010000342.1:94791-125864 GCA_019802435.1 Corydoras maculifer
GGATCATCAAGCGATAGAAGAGCTGTTACCATGGCAACATAAATTTACCTTCTTCCTCCACGTTTTTTCCTGGAACCATCGAGCGGTGCAGGGAGGGGCTTCACCTGTTTGACAGGCGGCGGCTCCTGCCATTTATCAAACTTCCGTTCAATCTCCTCCTTCACATCGTAACCAAACTGCAAACACACACACCCCCCTCAGCTGTGAGACATGTTAAACCTTCTCTGCTCCCGTGTGCGGCGGTGGGGTTGTGTGCGGTGGTGGTGTGTGGGTGCGTCACCTTGCCATCTGCACTCTCATGAAAACTGTCCACACGGGCTGCGAGTGTGCACTTGGCAGAGATGAGACGTGCTGCCTTTCTTCTTAAATCCTACAGGAGAGAACACAATAAAATTTAGTACAAACAGGTCCACGTGAACAAATTAATTACACAAACGTTAGAAATAAACGTTAAATAAAATAAGAGTTCAAACTGTATAATATTTTAACAGGTACTGGATAAATAAGGAAATTTTAATCTACAACACATCAGACAAAACGTTTTTCCAGAAGGTCAGAGATTTTCCATTTCTGTAGTTATATTACACATCTCCTGGAATCACAGTTTGACCCTAAAATCAGCTGAATGTGTTAAGGTTAGAACATTTTGAAGTTATCTGCTGATTCAGGAAATGTGGAACCGTGTTTGTGTTTCGGTGTACGTACTGGAGGAAGGGACTGTATGACGTCGCAGTAGTAGATGTATCCGGTGTGAGGGAGCAGTGAGGTGCTGCTGAACCCAGACAGAGTTCTTCTTTGAGCTCCTAACAGCATCAGGTTGCAGGATGGCATCTTGGAGAGGTTGGTCAGTCCTCCAGCAATTCCTGCCCCAGAACATCATCATCATCACATACTGAAAACTCAAGCTTCAGATTAATAAAAACTAAACATTTATATTTCACACGTCTTACCCATGAGCTTCGCTGCCGTTGAGGCTCCAACTATGACGGACAGGTTGGGAGCAATGAAAGACATTCTGGACTCCACGTATTCATAGATTCCGTGCTTTGATTGGTTGAGCTCTAGCGCCATGTCACATGCTTCCTCCAATCGTTGAAGTTCCAATTCATCCAGTAACACACTAAACATACAGAGACCATTAAATATAACAAACTTGCAGTAAGTACAATAAAACATTACCTACTTAAGTTTTCTAAAAGTATTTAATGGTGTTTTATAGATTTAAATGTAATTTGGTTCAAAGTACTAACTTTGGTATTATATTTACATACACATAATTTCAGGATTTTTAAAACATTAAATATTAGGAATAGTATCAGTATAAACATATTTGCTTGGGCTAAGTGGAGCAGTGTGTGTGTGTGTGTGTGTGTGTGTGTGTGCGTGTTTACCCCTGTGTTGTGGAGGCAGTAACACTGACCACCATGATCGTGGCGTTGGTTAAGATCTGCTGCAGCGTCTCGTTGTTCTTACACTTATCCAGGTTATTACCCAACTCCTACAAACATCAAGAAAACAAGCAAGAAAAATATTACTACAACAAAATAAACCCCTCTGCATTGAAAGGCTTTCATAGTGGTGTCGGCTCTTCATACCTTCACAGTCCTGATGTAATCCAGAGCGTTTGGTACCAGCGACTCCAGCTCTGGAAATCTCTTTGAATATTTATCACGCACAAACTTGTGAATAATATCTAAAGTGTTAAAACAAGAACAACTTCATTTCAATAATAAAAAAAATACAAATTAATTAGACAATCACACCAAGAGAAGGTTAAGCAGTTCTTCCTCTAAAAAGAAAATAAGTGAATAAATAAGGCAGAATAAAACTGACCAGAACACACAGAAAAAAAACTGATGTTTGACTTCGGCCCCCCTGTGACCCTGATGAGGCCAAGTAGATAAAAAAAGAAAAATAGGTGTGTGTGTGTGTGTTGGACACAGGTGCATCACTCACTCAGTTCATTATCAATCTCTACGGTCAGATTGTTGGCAGCAACAATAAGCAAATACTCAGGATCAGCCTCCACCGGACCTGAAACTATAAAACAAACACACAAACCAGAAATGTCATGGTTACTAAAAAAAGTGACTGACATTTATATTAAACATAAATTTCTGACTCATTATTATTATTATTATTATTAGACAGATAATAAATCTGACATTTAGAGTACATACCATCTGTGTTTTTGCGTGGATTGCCAACATACTTTGCAATTTTCTCCATGATCTCAGCAAACTACACACACACACACACACACACACATTATTACAAGAGCCCAATACAGAAAAGATTGCCTGAGACAAATTCTTAAATACAAATTAATATAAAACAAGCTGATTCCCTATGTGCACAAAGGTTACAGACTTTTTATATTCATAAACTGTGTTCTCTAGTTTCAAAAAGTACTTAATTGTTAGAAAATCTGGAATCCTGTTACTCAGTGACCAGTGTAAACTTTAAAAAATGGACTAGATAATGTCGTGGAATACAAGTTTATTAACAATTTTGCTTTCAATAAATGCATTTATAAAATCAAACCTTGCATGTAACGGTGTGTTTGATTTATACTCACAGATTTGCTGTTGCGTAGTTTTGCTATGGAGTTGACACTTTCTGTGCCGCTGTAGTCCGTCTCCATCTCCTCGGGGATGTCCTCCAGACCTTTACCTCTGTCCTGCTCCGCCAGGTCTCCATCACTTCGGTCTTCATCTTCTCCTGTGTACAGCTCGTCCTCTGCATCTGCAGCTTCCTCCAGGTCGGCCAGCAGCTCGTCCGCTAAAGACATCTGCAAGATAAGAGTCAGTCAGCTGAGCTGCGGCCGCGAACGGCAAACAATAAACACTGCGTTTACAGAATGAATCTGCAGGGCGTCTGTAACAGAGCACAAACTTTACATCCAGAAAAGAACGCAAATAAAACTTTGTACATAACCTCACACCCTCAACTGTAATAAATCACACAAACAAACAGCAGGTTCTACACTGTGAACTCTTAATCTTAAGAATGACCCTCTGCTGCTTTAACCAATTTACATCTTGATTTAGAAACGTATTACAGATCAATTCTTAATACTAATAAACTTTACGTAAACATAATTGCTATACCAACAGAACACAAACCTCACTGGCTGCTTAAGTATCAAAGAGAGCGAGCAAGTTTCACGTTGCAACTTGTCCAACGCTTCTGAATAAACCTTAAATGCTAACTTTGGAACCTTTGTAACGTGGTATGTAACGTGGTAACCATGGTAATTCAGTGTAACCATGGTAATTAACAGAGTAACCATGGTAATTCAGTGTAACCATGGTAATTAACAGAGTAACCATGGTAATTCAGTGTAACCATGGTAATTAATTAATAATTAATAATTAACACAATAATGAAAAGAAAACTGATTAGCTTAGCAGGCTAAGTAAAAACAAACACTTCAGATACGGCAGCACAGTAAACCTTCTAACTCATAAACTGCGTTTTAAAGACGCTTTTTCTAAGTTAAATTTACCTTTAATATCCGCGGAGTTCAGAAGAATCACAAATAAACACAAAGCTGGTTTTCACCGACACACTGAACGAACGCTCGTGCACTACAAACACACACCGCCACAACCGCGCAGGAATGACGTCACTTATCGCGAGCCGACCGCACAGCCTTCTGGGAAGTGAAGTTTTTTTTTAATCCTAAAACTTTGAATCGCTTTGATTTAAACAGTTAAACATTTATTTGGTTATTAAGGCGTAATTTCGGATGTATCAGTGTCATGGAACTGAATTTTACAACATTATTCAGTGTAGCCTTTAGCCAAACACTGTCATTAGCGCAAAGTGAACTCTTTATTTAGGATTCCACAAAAAGAAAAAAACAAGAAAAGTTGTTTAAGAAATGTTTTTAAAAATCACGTTCCTATTATGTATGTATGTATATATGTATGTATGTATGTATGTGTGTGTGTGTGGATGGGGACCCCCCCACGACCCCAGTAGAGGAGTAATCATATTTAAACACAGCATTTTATAAGCCAGTACAATTTATTTTAATCAAACAGTTCATTAAATGTTTCACAGTTTCCATTTGATTCACTTTTTTCACCTCCCCAGAATAATCGTTTAAGAAAGATCACAATGAACCAGATGCTGAAAGCCACTTTACAAATAAGCTGGTTTTTATCTTGAACATTGACCAATCAATCAGCAGCAGTCTGTTCATCTGTATTTCCTCTTCACCCCACGCTTAGCAAAAATTGACCTGAACATAAATAATGTGAATGTTGTGTCAAACACATTTAAAAATAGCCTTTAGAAATGAGACGCCTTCAGTGACAGATCAACACAGACCAACATCTAGAAACTGATGATAATAAATATTGTAAAGCGTATGGTAAGTCTGGCTTCAAAGAACATAGCACCCGAATAAACAAAAACAGAGTAATTAACATTGCAAAAGTCAAAGTGCATAAATAAATTAACAACTCATAAATTAATACACAATAGTATGAATAATAAATAAATGGAATTGTAATTAAAAACAATAGAAAAATTAAGAGTCTGTCCAAGTTATGTTGTCGTGCAATCTAAGATGAAATCGGAGATAAGAGATCAAATGAGTTTGTACATGTCACTACTTATTTGTACAAATACTAAATGAGCACTGCACTGTGAGATACAGAGGGCTTGTTCATCCCATTTCAACCTACAAGGATGTTTTAACTGCAACAGGCACAAAGTCACATTTATAATCAGGCATGTGCCGAAATTCAAATACACAAGATTCTGCATTATGTAATGATGTTAAAGTCTAAAGTCTAAATCTTTAAGCAACAACCCAATTGGAAAGGTAGATAATGAAACACCTGAACCACCCAAAGACGATCATGATAAATCATACACCCATTTTCTGCACATATGTGAAATAAAGTCATTTTGTTTTCATCAACAAATCAGCTGTATTTCATCAGAAACCATCAAAAGCTCAGCCTAATGAAGATCAGTGTGTTTGTACAGCGGAGTTCACAGGAGTGATGCGTCTGCACTGCCACCGCAGAGATTGCAGTTTGCTGTTTAAAGATTGGAGCTACACCCAAAACTAAGGTTTACATGCTTCTTTACATCAGAAAATTAATCACAATGAAAACAAAACACAAAGGAACAAAGAAATCTGTTATAAACTGCAGAATTTTTTAAGTTTTAAGAGGAAAAATGTAATCTGCAGTGAAGGTAAAACAAAATGTTAAATGTTACTTTAAATTAAATTGATTAAAAATCAAAAAGACAATATTTATTGCAATAATCAAACAAAATAAAATAATGAATGACTAATTGATCTAAATTATTAATCAATAGTATTCTTTTCTGATTCTTGTTAGTTTTAGGTTTAATGATCCGTAAAAACATTTTATTTTAATTCCACAAACTGAGCCGTTCTGAACTTTGGTATATTTCCAATTTCCCTCCCGTATCCCTGTTGGTGCAACGCTGCACTCTGTTTATGAGACGTGACTGTTAAATTCTCGGCACATGCCTAATTACTACTGAAGCTCACAGACATACAGGTACTAAAGGATAAAAGTGCTTCCTGTTTTAATAGAGAATACAAATGTGTAAGAAGCCATGAGTGAGCGAGTGAGCAAGAGAGAGAGAGAGAGAGAGAGAGAGAGCAGTGAAGCTGGTACACGGTAACAAGACTCCTATTGCATAGCAGTCAACTCCTCTTCAGATCTTACACCAGTTCCAGAAATTTTTTCCAGCCTTCAAAAGCAGGAGTCTGGATTTAAAAAAATAACCTCCAGGTGACGTGTCACTCCAGAGCGCTACATATTTCCTCAGTGTGTGTGTGTGTGTGTGTGTGTGTGTGTATCACACTAAATGTGGATCATCAGCTGGACTGACGGTAAAGCGTGATGATGATGATGATGATGATGATGCCGCTGATGATGAGGAGCCGAGTCCTGATGAAGACTTTCCCTTGGCGTGCTCTTTGTTCTTGACCTTGTGAGCACCGGGTCCTAAACAGAACATCGCTCATTTCATTTTACACTCAGAGATACTTCAACCAACTAAATTAAAGCAAAAACAAGTTTTTAAGTTTTTAAAAAGAGGAACATCTCTAAATTATATGAACTACGTATTGTTTTTAATCTCCAATGTTAGAGAACATCACTGGGTTTGTTAGCAACACTATTTATTAATTCAAGCAAATTTTCTTACCATGTCCATCAGAGGGAGCAGGCTTCCCAAAAGGAGATGATGGGCTTGTGGGGGTAGAGCTGGTGCTCAGTTCATTAGTTGGTGTTTCCTGCCAAATAAAAACATGTCTTTAATGAATGTAGAATCCACAGGATTTTGTTTTTTGATCATTGTTTGTAGAATTGTACCTGATCAAACAGATAGACTGTGACATCATCAAAAAAAGAAACGTTCCTCCCGTGGTCCCGGATCTCCTTCTCGATGGGTTCCTTCGGAGATTTTAACAAGCTGCGCAGGCCTACTCTCTTTTGGACATCGGTCTCAGTGACAACAATGACTTTCCTAGAGGACTCATCTTCCGGCTCTTCGTCTTCTTCATCCTCTTCGGGATCGCTTCCTGTGAAGAAGCCCTTTCTCCGACTTACCCTGTTTTCCCCTCCCTCCCATGATCCTTTGGAACCGGGAGAGAGAGGGAGTGAGAGAGCCAGCGGAGGAAGAGAGAGGGAAAGGCGAGCTAGTTTAGCTAGAAAAGAAGATGGTGATGATGATGATGATGGTGATGACAATAGTGATGAAAGAAGAGAAGATATGTGACTGTGAGATTCACGACTTAATACATTACCAGGTTCATCAGTGTTACTGTAGAGTCGGGCATCAATAAGCACCGAGCTGCCATGATCATATATATACATACATACATACATACATACATATATATATATACATCCATCCGTCCATTATCTTCCGCTTTATCCTCTATTAGGGTCGGGGGGGGGTATACACACTCTATATGGGGCAATTTGGAGAACCCCATTGACCTTGATCCATGTTTTTGGACTGTGGGAGGAAACCAGAGAACCCGGAGGAGACCCACGCGGACACGGGAAGAACATGGAAACTCCACCCAGATGGGGATTCGAACTGGGAATCCCTAGTGCTGAGAGGAGAACGTGCTAAACCACTAAGCCACCGTGCCGCCTCTCTCTCTCTTTCTATATATATATATATATATAAAATCAACCGGTATTGTTATACTGTACATCACTCCCTGAAATCTAAAACCTAAGGCTGATAAACAGTCCATCAAAGTAGGACATAACAGAAATACACCCAGAACAGGACACTGCGTTATAGACATATACATTATTTAAAGCATCACATAATTAAGAACTTAGTTTGTGCAGATAGATTTAAATTAGCAAAGCAGAGCTCCTTTCTCAGACTACCTTTCATAGCCTGGTTTGCCGCCGGTGTGAGTTTAGGATTCTCCATTATTATCTCCGTCTCCAACACCACCTCAGCATCTTCACTATCTGGTAAACCTGGCTCCGAAGAGACGGGCTCCACCTCACTGATTGGACAGACCAGACAGGAGAGAATATAATGGCTGGTGATGTTAAACCTTAAATTCTTCTTTGAAACCCATTCCCATGAATGAAGACGTTTCCGGTTTCCAAACAACTCGTACACACATTCAGACATATTTATAAGCAAACCTCTCGGGTTCCTGCACGTAATCTTCTACAGCATCAGCATCTTCAGAGGTAAAGGTCGCTTCTCCCCAAGGATGCAGGATGACGCTGTCAGTAACAGTTGCTCCCCAGAGAACATTGGTTTTCACGTTCTCACTCAGCGAGTACTGCAATTTCTCCTCACAAACCTAAAACCAGGGATCAAATGAAATAACTACATTAAAACTGGATTTCTAATTTCAACCTGTGAATCACTGTGAATCATAAATCATAAAATCTGTAAATCATTTAAATACCAGTCTATTAAAACTATATATAACAATATAATATAAAATGATAAAATAAAAATGACTGTTTAGATGTTCAGCACCACTTATCTTTAATCTTTATAACATTACACAGTCACACCCAAAACTATGTTTCAGATGTAAACTATGTGTTCGTACCTGCATCATGAGTCCGTTCTTTGCTGGCATTTGTGAGAGAGTCTGTTGATATTTTGCCCCTTCGCTGGAATGGCATGGTGAAACCTTTAAACCGTCTTCATTTTCCTTTAGGTTGTGAACTTTGTTCCCCTCCATCAGCTCAACTCCTGACATGTCATCGGAATTCCCTGAGTTTTCCAGACCCTCATTGGTGCTAGCTGGGGGCTGAGTCCTTTTCAAAGACTCAAGTAGCTCCAAATTCTCCAACAAGAGATCTCCAAGAATATCCTCATCTCCGGAAATGCAACATAACTTCTCCAGCTTTTCAAAATCCTCGAGAGGTTCCTCATCCAAATTCTTCCAGTCGGAGATCAGCAGTTCTGGAATGGAGTTTAAGGAGGTCTCGGAGAACGCCGTGTGAGGCCTGCTGTTTCGGTTATCCTCGTTTATATGGTCTGATTCCAGATCAGTTAAGTTTTCGGCGATCAGAGATGGTTTTTGGCCCAGATTTGCAGTAATCCCTTTGCTTCGAGTGTTGCTTAAATGTTCTCCCGACACATCTAAGGGTCGAGTCTCGTTACAGTCATCAGATTGATCTTCATGGTCTGTGCCATCATGCCAGGGATCCTCAGCTGCCCCTTTGAACTCTGGACTGGATTTGATCTCTATGTGGTGCACCATATTTGGGAAATTGTTTGAGCATTGCTGATTCCTGACGCCGTCATGCTGAGAAGCATCACAGTTCAACATTTCCATAGACACCAAAGCAGGAGAGTAGCACTGATCACCGGAGCTATGAACCGTACAGGGTTCTGCTTCACAGTTAACCGTAAGACTCGGACAAGTGGGGCTACCGGATCCGTCCCTAATCCAACAGAGGGCCTCATCTTTCACCTGGTTTGCTTTTGGGCAGTGGTTACTCTCAACATCCTGGTTATTTTGACATACTGAAGTTAAGTGTGAGTTGACAGCAACATCCTTTAAGACTGTGGGATCGGTCGATTCCATTTCAGAGGAGATGACCAGTGGTTCCTCCATATCACTGTCAGGTGCAGTGGGGGTCCAATGGTCAGTAATCGGTTCGTTTTTGTTATTGATAAATAATTCAGTTTGTCTCATGCTTCCAAACACCACTGACTCATGAAGACCATAATCTTTATCGTCACCTTCGTTGGCCTCATTAATGGTGTTTTCAACGTTCTCTGTTCTGTTCAGGTCTTCATTCTCTTCCTCTTCTAAAATGTCAGCGTCTGCCTCGTGTTGTATGTACAGTTTAGAATCCTGATCAACACCAATCGGCTGGTCAATCAGTTCTTGCTCTGAATTTTCTAAATCATCTGTTATCACTTTTATGAAGTTGATGTTCTCCTCCGGTTCCCCATTTTCAACATTATCAATCTGGAGAACGTCAAGCTCCTGCGACGTCTCTGAAGGTACAATGTCAGACCCGAGCGACATCTGTTCCTGTCTGTCCTGTAGTTGTTCTTGCATGCCGTTACATGTTGTTGCACTCATCTCTATTATCACGGGGTGTGGTTCACTCTCTGCTAGTTCATCATTACCTTTATCATCATCATCATCATCATCATCATCACATTCTTCTTCTTCTTCCCAGAGTTCTACTTTTGTAACCGTTCTCTCTTCCTCTGTAGACTCTTTAATTTGGGAAAAATCTGGAAGCAGAGACTCGGTATCCAATTCTGCTTCAGACCTCTTATCCAACGCTTCGTTTTCAGCAGACGCCCACTGGTCATTTTCAAACGATAACCATTGGTCATTTTCTGGGAATACCATCTCCTGATTTACTGCAGGTGGAATGTTATTGTGCACCATGTGACTTTGCTCAGTGAGACGGCTCTTCTCTTTCTCTGGTGATGCCCATTGGTCATTTTCTTCTGTCCAGATGTAATTACTTTGATGTAGCTGATGGACAGGTTTCCTGTTCTTCCACAGTATTTCTTCTTCTTTATTAATGGCTTCTTCATTTAAGTCGCCAAAATATTCTCTTTCGACGCGTTCTGATGGAGCTTCCAGCTGTGCGTTAGCATTTTTTGTAAAACAGAGTTCAGCTGAAGCTAACTGCTCTTCAGCATCTAATTGAGTGTGTCCTGAGTCCCTGCTTTCTTCTTCATCGGAAAACGTTCTCAGGTTTAATTCATTAGAGGTTCTGTCATGTGTTTTAAATGTTTTTTCTTTCGTTACTGGTGCCGCCAGGTTCACTGAAGAATATCTCAGTTCAGCTTTATTTAGAATCTCAGGTTCCAGATGTTCTCCCACTGTGCTCGTCTCACAAGACCTTCCGAGGGGTGTTGTTTTGGAAAGCAATCCAAAATCTCGATCTTCAAGTCCTTTTTCATTAGAACAAATTTTAATGAGAGGTCTGTCCATCTCTGAGGACATGAACGTAAGCATGGCATCCTCTCTCCACTGACTGTTTTTATTGCTCGTAATCGCTTCAAGTTTAGGGGACCGCAATAGATTTGCCTTATCTGAAAATGTTTCACCAACGTCTCTCTTCTCATGACCTTCGTCTTCTACCTCAATCTTTTCCTCAATTCCCACGAGCGTTCCTCTCTCTGCAACTCGACCACTACCAGGACGAGAGGATCCGAAACCATCGCCCCTTCTTTGTAAGCCTTCTCCAGCGTCCCAGTCACTATCCGAGAAATAGGCAGAGTCCCGATGGGGGGTTTCAGATCCCAGAATCCTCCACCCATTACCTCCCCCACTTGCCCATGTATCTCCGGGTGTGAGGCAGTCCATGGAGCTCGAGGTAAGAGGTGACATTGTTGATTCTGTGGGTGTAATTGTACAGAGGGACTGTTCCGAATTTGGCTCCCTCACTAAGGACAATGGCAACAGATCTGTAGTTTGTTCATCCAGAATTGTCGCAGCTGAATCCATGCATGCTGTCCGGATGTCTTCTTCTTCACCCTGGTTAGAGTTTAAATCGTGGTTTGGATCATTTGAGGTCATTCGCGTGTTGTTTGTTTCTATTTTTGAGACATAAAAAGAATCTGGCCCTTTACTATTCTTGTTTTGCGTGAAGGTGTCACAGTCTGTTAGAGTGAAACCATCAAACTGCAGATGTTCAGAAACAGGTGACTCCTCAGAGTTCTCCAAATCAGTCCTTGGTTGTGTTTTAATAATTGTTCTTAACCCGATTAAAGGTTTCTCACGGCCTTCAGGCTGATCCTGTATGATGCTCTTGTCTGTTTCCTTTTCAGAAACCTCCACCAGTTCGGATTCCCCTTTAACAGGAAGATGTTCTGAAACACCACCTGAAGCTTTTGTCTCTGTTTCAGTCTTACACATTTCTGGAATATTGTGGCCCGAGTTCGCCTGTGGCCACGTTTGAGGTGCAGTCTGTAGTTCAGTGCTCTGAATGATGGGAACAGGTAGATCAGACTTCAATTCTTTGTTTTCATGGGCATTCGATTCTTCATCCTTTCCCTCCGCCCCAGAATGCTCTGTTTTAGGCTGGACATCTAAATCAAAATCAGCAGCGCTTTGAAGCCTTATTTCACCCCTCCTGGCTTTTTTGGTGACTTGGGCATAGATTGCCTCTTTAGTGTCGTTCAGAGGCTTTGCTGACGATCTTTCTGATTTAAATGTGATGGTCTGTGAGGATCCTGGAGAGATGCATACTGTTTCATACTCCGGTGTTATTGCTTTGGGTAATGAGGTATCCTCGTGCTTGTTTTGCCTCGTTATGATATCGGTGAGAAAGCTTTCTGCGGACTGAATTTCTCTAAGGAATTCTTCTCTGGTCATCTCGTCTCGTTTGGACTCTCCGGTTCCAATTGTTATATTAGAGAGTAAGGCCCGGGAGCGCTCCATCCCCTGTGTGAAGGCCTCTTCAGCCTCAGTGTACGAAGGTAAGTCTTGAGGGTGAGCATAAGGGAAAGGTGTGGTCCCAAAGCGAGAGACCGGGATGCCCCCCTCTCCATCGTAGGCATCTTCACAATCTGAGATTGCAGTGTCTATTTCTGTTAGAAACAATTCCTTTTTTTTAGGAGTCTTCTCTTCTAAACTCTGTTCTGACTCCCAGGCCTGGGTGGCTGAGTCTAATTCAGTGAGGAGGGACTGCGAGCGCCTCATACCTTTAAATCCACAATCATTTTCACTATCCCGGCTCCACGAGCCCTCGCCAAGGCTCGCGTCCAAAGGTTCATTTGAGATTTCCGTCAGAAACAAGTGTATCGGGGACTTCTTAGCTGCTGCGACTCGTTCATGATGCAGCTCCGCGTCCTGCCTCCATATAGCTGGTAGAATCGTATCGAGACGAGACTGGGTCCGTTTCATTCCTCGTGAAAAGAGTTCAACGGTTGCAGGATCTGGCTCCTCGCTCAAGTTGATGTGCTCAATAACAGTCCCACTACTAAGTCTGCTTGGGGACACAAAGGGAGAACTGTATTCATCCTCTGAGTACGACGTACTGGAGGAGGACTTCCTTTCGATATCTAGGTTGGTAGGGGACTCCTTGTCTTTTATGTAGGAATTGGCTGAATGGTATGAGGACTGTGAACGTGTTAATGTCCGGTCCATCTGCCTCTCAGCATAGTCACAGCTTAAGAGGTCTCGTTCTAAATAAAAGGAGGAATTGTTAGCTTTGGAAAATGATTCCCCATAATAATTCTGAAGACCCCTTTGGGTTTTGTAATGAGGAGGAAGAGGTGGAGGACAGCCCTGAGGTGGAGGAAACATGGAATGACCACCAGACATCGGAGGAATCGAAGGAGAGAGGGAAGGAGACGGCGGCAGCATCTGATGGGTCCTATTAAAGCCTAGATGGTCAAAGTTGGATTTTGATGTTAATCCAATTAAAACTGAAGGATCCAGCGTCTCAGATTTGCTAATCGGGTGAGAAGATCCCGGATTAATGCCGTATGAGCGAGGATAAAGAGGTGGGGGAACTGGCAGGGGGCGCGAGAGCAGTTTGCTGCCCGAAGACATCGACATCGAGCGGGGCTTCGGGGGGAGGGTCGGGGGATGTGAAGTTACAGATCCCGAGCGTCTCAGGTTCGAGTCTTTTTGTGCATCTCCGATATCAATGACGGCAAAATCTGTCACTCTGTCACAATTTTGTGCACAGACCTCCACCACGCCGGTGTTCGGTCGCAGTAATTGGACTTCGCTGGACCTCACAGTCTGGAGTTTCTGAGGAGCGCTGTTCTGATAACCCAAACTGAACGTCTTCCCGAGACTCATGTTAGCAATCTCTACTAACTCCAAATCACCAGCATTTGAATTTGGTTTGGATATGGAAGCCTTGCCCTTTAAAGGTTTGTCCTGGGGGGTGTGCTCCTCCAGACGGATGTAGTACTCACTAGCTAAGGAAGGACTACGAGCGCTGATCACAGGGACAACTGTGGGCGTGTCCAAAGACTGCCTATGACCAGAGCTAGATGCAGGAATTGGCTGAGGAGAGGGGAGTGGTTTATAGCCCTTCCTTGCATGTGCTTTTTCCCAGAAATATTCGAAGTTTAAGCCTTTGCTGGTCTCTGTGACGGTCAGAATGTCATCGAGCTCATGCGATGTTGGAGTGATTGAATTCACAGGATCCAGAAGAGGAAAGGAATTATCCGTTCCTCTAAAACATCCATCCTCCCTGCAGTATTCCCTCACTTTATGTCGTGAGTTGGGACGCAGTGAGTCCCACCTCCTTTCAAATGACTCCTCGCTCTCTCCTCTCCTTGCTCGACCATGATCTTTTTCATACTCCTCCTCATCCTCGTCCTCAACCACACTGCGTCTACTAATCCCCTGGTCTGCGGCGAGGAGAGATGAGAGAAGGATGAAAACCTCGTTGACCGTTGGCCGTTGAGAGGGTGGGAGCCAGCATGACTGCATGACCTCATACCTAAAAGCACAGAGGTATATATGTTTTGATGTTGTTTTCTTCTATAGGTCTTAGTTGTAAGCACTCAGTCACAGTGTGATGTGCCTTCAACCACGAACATTCAAGATTCAAGAAAATTTTATTATCATTAATATCACATGTGTTACATGAGATAGAAACAAAATTATGGGTCACGGACCCCAATTACCCTGTTATTCAATTTATTTTTATTTAATTAATTAATTTTTTTATTTAAATTTAAAAGAAGAAATCAGAATTATACATATTGCTATGTGAAATATAATATAGTATACCACTACAAATATATAATATATATAATATACCACTACAAATACAAACAAAATATATAATATTCAACTATAAATGTAATATATACATATATGTATATACAGTATATGAAAATAAATGTAAAAAAAAAAATCTATCTATCTATCCATCTATCTATCTATCTATCTATATATATATATATATATATATATATATATATATATATATATATATATATAAAAAGTAGTGTAGAATAGAATAGATATCAATATAGAATATAAAATATAGCAGCATATAAAAGTCCAAATTCACACTGTGACATGTTATTTTAATTACGTGATTCTAGTCGCATCTATATTAGATAAAAACAAACTGCATAATTATTCAGATATTTTTAACCAGTGCCTCTCAGTCCAGAGTGCCATCAAGTTGTCTACAGAGGAAAGGTCTTTTGGGTCTTCCTCAAAACAATATTTTATGGCTATCGCTTACCTGATCTCCCCAAAAAAGTTTAAGCACTTCAAATCAAGGTAAACTCACCAGTAATCTGCGTGGGAAATTTTGAGGCGAGGCTGAGCCAGTGTGATTTGTCTCTCTTTGATTACAAACGTGAGGACCTCTTCGTCACTCAGATGCCGATGCGGTTGTGCTCCAAATTCGAACAGCTCCCATATTACCACACCCAGTGACCTGTTAAAAAAACATACACAGCCATCAGAATGCATCGTTATTCTGTAATCCAGCAGTTCTTATCTTATATAATCAAATTAAAAACTAATTATTCAATAAAAGTTCTTTACCAGACGTTACTGGCCTTCGTTTGGTCTGTGACCAATAACTCTCCTCTGAACTCCTCCAGCAGCTCCGGAGCGATCCAGCGCAAAGGGATCCATAACTTATCTGGAGTCAGATAATAATCCTCCTAAACACAAATCACAGATTAGAAAATATTAGATTAGATGGTGGTTATATATATCTGGCACAAATTTACACTATATCTAAAGACCTTTGATGTAAAGGCATAGAAATAATATTCCGAACCTTATAGTGATTGTGTGAGAGCCCGTAGTCACCGATCCGAACCGTGAGGTCTGAGGTAAGTAGGCAGTTTCTTAGGGCCAGATCACTGCAAGAGAACAGAAGTCATTTTTAAAATGTAAATAAGACAAGAAAGAGAAAAACATGACGTGATGCACAAACACATAGGAAAATGAAATGTCTCCAAATCATCAAATCAAAAATTCTTTGTGCTTGAAATTTGGGAAGGAACAGAAGTTCCAGGAGGAAACTTAAGCAGACAATGGGAGAACATGCAAACTTCACCTGTGTATGTAGTTGTTTTCATGAAGGTGTAAAAGCCCTGATGTGATCTCATATGCCATCCTCTGGAGGGTCAGCAGGTCACGGTTTAAAAGGTCGGGGGTCATGCCATCGGACTTCCTCTGAGCTCGTAGGTATCGCTTAAGATCACCCTTAACGTGAAAATTGTAAAATGAGGTTTGACTCCGAGCTACAGACACATATAATGACATGAGGAGCTAAGCTTAACCCTTAAAGAACATGAAGGTTCTGGAGAAGGCACCAAAATAGTATTAATGACATGTTATATCTAAATATCTAAAACAAGCTATTTAATCTAAAAAGGACTCTTTTACAATTGAACACATAACAATTGTTGCGTGTAACGTAATTCAGATCCTCGATCATAATTGAGTGTTAATGCAGCCGTCTGCAGGCAGTCAGCTTATTTACTCATTAATCTTAAAGATAACAGGAGTAAATACTGATAATTTAATAAGACAAAACATATCAGAAATATGACCCAACTACAAATATATTAAATTATCTTATTAAAGTACAGAGTATTTAGAGTTTATATGGAGTTGAAGTGGAATAAAAGCTATTTTAACATGATTTATAAGCTTTAATATAATAAACAAAATAAAATGTTAAAATCCTTATAGTTCTTACCAGTTGGCAAAACTCCATCACCAGCAGGAAGGGAAAACTCTCACTGCACTGACCTAAACACTGCAAGATGTTCGGGTGTTGGAGACTTCTGCAGGAATAACAGGAGGATTGAAACTCTTGCACATAGGCCTTCACATCCAGAGAATGTCTGTCTGTCTGTCCAAAGAAGACTGTCTCACCTGTACGGTTCAGCCTCAGCCAGGAACTTGCGCTGTTCCAGAGGACTGGCACTCACCTTCAGCTCCTTAACAACCACCTGAGAGGGACTGCAGTCACAGAGAACCTCTGCCAGAATCACCTACAACAAAAACGATCAGCTTATTTAGTGTTTTAAGGTGTTTAAAGTGCACAATGGTAAGTGGGTTGTATTACACCTCTTTAAAGAAATGATCAGTTTACATAGATGACAGGAAATCATTTAAACCAGACATTTCAAATCAGTGAACAATAAAACCTCTAAGAGTTTTACCAAAATTCTTAAAACCTGTGAAACAAAAAATAATTAAACAGGATTCTTGGGTTGGAAACCTTGTTTAAATGCAATACAATGTAAGTACATTTGGACGTGTCCAGTATAGACACACAATGAATCAGTCACGTCTTAATGGGGGTTTATTTATTTAGAGCTGAAGGGTCAGAGCTTGTATAACTTTAACTGGCTAAAATAAATTCAGATACAGTAATCTGCTCTGATCTGACGCCATTCTTTCAGTGCTGACAGCAAAGAGCTATCCATGACATTTACATCTGCAGACTCCCGATGAGTGAGTCAATGTTTACTGTGTAACGTGGCCATAATTTAAAAAAAAAAAGCTTATTTTACTATGACATAAAAATACAAAAATACATTCGTGAAATACAGATGTGTTGTTGTGTGTCACTAGTTCTTGTTTCCTACATCGACAATAAATTAATATGAAGTCATAAAGTACTTTTCCAAACCAGCCGCTGCCGATCTCCTGCAGGTAATTGAGAGTGTGTCTCCGAAAACACTGAGAACTCGAGCCTGTGGAAACAAACAGCACTGTAAATGAAAGGAACACACAGCTTTGTGTGTGTATTTGTATATTTTGTCTTTGAAAGCATGTTTATCCATACCATTGGGCAGTGCAGAGCATGCTCGGTCACGTAGAGGAAGTGTAAAAACCTCAGGTAGAGAGACACACGAGGACGCACTGTCCTCCGGAACTGGACTAGAACAGTCTTCGCCTTCAGGATTATCAAATTCCTGACCCAGACAAAGTCAAAACTTCAATACCTTATAAATTATGTTAATATTATTGTTATTCTTAATTGTAGTAAATAATAATAATTAATAATAATAAAGTTTGGATAAAGGCTCACATTGAACCCGACTGCTCCTCGTTTACAGCACAGGCAGGTGAGCAGGAGGAGGATAAATGAGACGAGGCCCGAGCAAGAGACCAGGATAACCACATACGCCGGAGGAGACAGAGACACGTCCCTCGAAAATGACACTAAGAACATGAAGTAATAGAGAGACGGCAGAAATAAAAATAACAAATAAAGAGGAAAAGGATAGCAAAAAATCAATTAAAAGAAAAAAATAACATAGAAAAAAAAACAGTGCACAAAAATGTAGTTTAAATAAACAGAAACAAGTAGAAAAAAAATAAAATAAAAAATAAAAATGGTGGTAGTACAAAAATTCAAATAAAAAAGAGGGGAAAGAAAATTAAGTGTTTAATTTTAGTACCATTACAGAAAATATTCATTTGCTTTGTGTATTAGAAGAAGTGAAGAAGAGAGAAGAGTCAGACAAAGAAAAGAATGAGGTTTATGAAGAAATAAAAATAAATTAAACAGAAAGAAAATGCAAAAAAAAAAAATCAAATAAATAATAATAATAATATGAAAAATGAAAAGGTGAATGGACATAAGACAAAAATAAACAACCTACAAATATAACATGATAAAGAAAGGGGCCTGAGATATCAACAATTAACAATCTATAGCAAATCTCTGAAAAGATTAACAAACTAAAGAATGAATAAAAAAATAAATAAAATGAAGAGAGAGAGAGAGAGACATATGTTCCGACATGGGAGTCATTGAGCAAAAAGGGAGAGGAGATTAAAGGTTAGCATGAACATTAATAAGAAAAGACAAGTGACCAATGAAGTGCACTCATTGGAGAGCTATTGAAAGAAGGAAAGAGGAACGGAGTGGATCAGGACGGAGCCATCAGCAGGAAAAATCACAGGTTAGAGTTTGGGGGAAATTAGGGAGACGGAAAAATCCATCATACAAGAAGAGTTTCCTTGTAGTGGGATGGGCGACTATTTCAGGCCGACCTCTCTGGGTGAAGGAAAGAAACGGCTCTATCCCAAATACTCACAGCCTTACAGCATGTCATTAGTCTATTCTATTCAAGTCGAGGTGAAAGGAAGGGTATGATTTCCAAACTTATGATCTCAAGAATCAATTATAATTGTTGCAAAGTTAATAAAATAATATATTTAAATTTTACAATGCAACAAACTTCAGCTGAAATCTCAGCTTTTAAATGTTTTGTTGTTACGGCATCTTAAATACATAATCAACTAATCATGAAATGCTAAATACTAGTTATATTAAACCAATTCAAAGTGAAAATACGAACAAAGAGATGAAAGATTTCTAAAGGAAACATGTAGAAATGCTTCCTTGAAAATGTAAGCATTTTAATAAGGCTGGTTTGAGGGAGGACTAGCTGAAGGTGAAGTGCAGTGTTTAGGACAGATCTGAAACTTCTCTCAGAGGGCATAAAACAGAGGGGGGGGCTTTTAATTAGAGTACCTCTACTGGTTCGGGTGAGTGCAGTAAACCATCTGCAAAAGAGAGAATGGATGGAGGTATGAGGGTTAAATAACGACTGTGGAATGGAAATGAATATCCCATTCCATTTACACACACACACACACACACACACACACACACACTATAACAAACAATAGACAGACGTTCATCCTAATGCACGTGGGTTGTGGCTCATCACAGTTACTTCCCCAAAGAACCTGAAAACCGAGTCCAGTCCGGTGATCATTTCACTCAGGAAACTAGAACAATAAACTCATTAATCATCATTTCTTAAATACAAAAAACAACACCGTACACACTGACTTTTTTTTAAAGCTCTAAAATTTCAGACTGTAGTCTATAATGATTATACATTTTTTATATTATATTTATCATAATATTTAAGCAAAATGAGTTTTTTTTTAATAACATTTAAAGAAAATATTAATTTATCGAGCGTGTATGGAGACAAAACATGGAGGGGGGCTGTCAAAACAGCACACAATGCGCATGCGCGATGTGGCGTATTATTTTGACCTACTATTTCATATTGTTATTGAGCCGCTGAGTGCGGAATATCACAGCCTTCTGTACATAAACCTCGTTTGTTGAGAATATTATTTTGGCGAATACGCGACAATAACAATAAAATTAATGATAAAAGAGTATGTAAAGAACAGGCTGGGGTTTATATTTGGAGTATTTGACTGAGGCCTTGTACAAGCCGGCTGATTGAAGCACTAATTAAAGCAGGCCGATGTTTAAATGAACATGGAGGTGACGCTGAGTGAATTAGGATCAGAACCGACGCCTCGTTAAGCTTTACGGCTCTGCCGTCGACAGAACGCTCCGAGCGGCGTCTAAAACACGGAGCTGCGGGTTCGGACGCCGCGTTGAGGACCGATGAGACCGCGTCGCGGTGCGGGGCCGGTCCCTCTCACCTTGTGGCTGCGGAGCTCCGTGAGCGCTCTCCGGGACGAAGCCCGACAGGAGCCCCGCCAGCAGCATCACACAGCCCCGCGTCAGCATCGCGCCGCCGCCGCCGGCGGCCACAGCATCCGAGCGGCTATTGTTCGCGCCTCTCCCGGCGGTGTGTTGGTTCTTGGCTCTGCGTTCTTCTTCCAGTCGGAGGTTCGGGGTTCCGCGGTCAGAGCGGCTTTTGCTTTCGTTCCAAAAAAAAAAGTCTGTCAGCTGAAAAGACCGTAAAGACTCAGAGCGGCGGCGTCACCGCGGCCGCCTCCATCTCCATTAAAGTCACCCCAATTCACAGAGGACTCGCCCTGTGCGCCGGGGCTCAAAATATCAGATCTGCAGAGAGAATGGAGCAGCATCAATACCCCATCCTCAACACCCCATCATTAACACCTCAGTCTCTGATCGAGCTGCTCAACATCCACCTGTCTAGCGCGCTGTCTGTTTTTCAAAGAAGTGAGTCGACTCCTCCAGGACTCAATTCATCGTTTAGAGAAAGAAGAACCGATTCGCAAACAGTGCCGATTCCACACAGACCCCTGCAGCAGTATCACTCAATCTGTTTAAATACAGACAAAAATCTGAACACCAGCTAAACACCCATCCATCCATTATCTCCCGCTTTATCCTATATTGGGGTCGCGCGGGGGGAGGGGAGAACGTTTTGGGCGCTGGGCAGATACACCCAGGACAGGGGGGCAATCTATCACTGGGCACACACTCACTCACACAGACACACTCTATATGGGGCAATTTGGAGAATTCAATTGACCTTGATCCATGTTTTTGGACTGTGGGAGGAAACCGGAGGAAACCCACGCGGACACAGGGAGAACATGCAAACTCCACCCAGATGGGGATTCGAACCGGGACCCCTTAGTGCTGAGAGGAGAACATGCTAAACCACTAAGCCACCTACAGAAAACATTTATTCGTAATTCGTATAAACAACTTTAATTTATAAATAATAAATCTTAAACTTCGACGCGTTATTGCCACTTAAAAATAATAATAACTTTTAAGACGTCATGTCTAATTAGCATAATTAATGCAGTTAAAAAAGCAGATTAAGCCTTAAACTCGAGCCCTTGCAGTGGATTATAAACAATGCGTTTCAGATGATGTGAACACAACCTCACACTTATGAACTCCCAATCCGGAATCGAGTCCTGGATTCAAACACTTTGAATCAGATCCGGAATCGACTCCCAAATTGCCCCCGCCATCTGAAATCGTACGCCTGTCTCGGGTCCTTGTCTCGTCGGTGTCCTCGTCCTCGTCGCTCACCGAGCGGACAGCGTCCGAGGTTCCGCNGTGGATTATAAACAATGCGTTTCAGATGATGTGAACACAACCTCACACTTATGAACTCCCAATCCGGAATCGAGTCCTGGATTCAAACACTTTGAATCAGATCCGGAATCGACTCCCAAATTGCCCCCGCCATCTGAAATCGTACGCCTGTCTCGGGTCCTTGTCTCGTCGGTGTCCTCGTCCTCGTCGCTCACCGAGCGGACAGCGTCCGAGGTTCCGCTGTGATGCGCCGCCATCTACAGAACAAAAGAATCCGCCGACATCGAAATGACAGCGTAAAAATATCGACATTCAGTTTGTTTCCTAAATTCGTGCACGCGAATTTTTGGGGCGGTATGGAGGTTTAGTGTTTAGCACGTTCCCCTCTCAGTGCTGGGATTCCCACTTAGAAGCTCCATGTTCTCCTCGTCCGCGTGGGTTTCCTCACACAGTCCAAAAACATAGATCAACGTGACCTTGGTGCATCTGCTCTTCCCAACGACCCTATAGAGAATTAAGCAGAAGATAATAGATGGATGGTGGAGGTTTCATATTTAATCTTATCGAGAAGTTTTCTAATATTATATCTCTTCCGGTTCTTGTAACTCTGTTTCCTCATACGTCAGGTTTTTCTGTTGAAATCCATGAGCCTCCATGAGTTTTTATGGAGGGTTCACGGCAAACTTTCATTTCTCACCTGGTTGTGCTCAGATCACTTTTGTGTAACCAGAGAAAGACATTTAGCAACATTACAACCTCGGCACACTGAACCCACGAGCATCACTGCCACGTCACCCAAAAAGGATTTGAAAACAGAAATAATGAATTGATGTCAAAAACATCTTTTAGAACCACGGACAGAACATCTACAGAAATCACAATCCAGAATAAAACTAATCACTTCATGATTATTCGTTATCGCACCAGTGTAAGTAACTCTACAAGCCACTGTGTGTAAAAATCCAGAAAGGTGCTCGAATGGGCCCGTCAGGTGTTAACAGTAAAGTTTTTCTCATGGTTGAAGTGAACATGGCACTTCTGCTTTTTTAAATGTAAATAACCATGATCAGAAAAATGCAAATGAAACATTTCTTAGTTCATATAGTCCCTTCACATAGAATAAAAGATTTGATCTATAAAAGTACACATACTGTAATATGTGACAAAAAATTAAAACAACTCAAAAAGATTAAATAAAAAAGACCAGGACTTTTACTGTTAAAGATTCTCTGAAGATATTTTATAAAGATCAGCATTTCGTACGTAACCAAATATTTTTGGTTCAACGTTAAAGTTCAAGATGCTTAAACGACATGTTTGTTTAACGCAAAACAACTCAAATTTCTGCAAAAATGATTAATGAAGTCACATTTCTTTCAGGAGCGCGGTTCATGGTGACAAGGTCCGTCACAGCAAAACACTACAGAAAGTCATACTGATCTCTTCTGGCTCTCTTGCGAGCAAGTTCAGGAAAGAAGGCATTGTTGTAGGGCCTGTCCCGGTCGTCCATCGGTCTCTGTCCCCCCCTCTCTCCCTCTGCACCACTCCTCTGATTCAGGAGGGCCTGGGCACGTCTCCTCTCCTCCGCCTCTCTCTGGAGCCGCTCCGCTCGCAACCGCTCGACTGAGCTAAACAGCAGAACCACATTTATCTTTTAGAATTTAACCTTCCAACAAACTATTAATGTTTGGAATTGTGTATAGTCAGCAGAGCGGCCTCATCATTACATTTTAAACATTTTGTCTAAACCCAAAAGTGTGAAATAACATTTTAGTAAACACCCAAACACGTGTGAGAGCTATATAAAGTATTTACATGTAATGATTCCTTCCTGACATGCGTTCATTTCAATAAATTATACAAAATTTCACCCAAAATTGAAAATTACAGTTAAAGCTAAATAGGCTAAGGCAGGTTTGATATTTATAACTTTATAATTTTAAATTCTTGATATTTATATAACAATAATAATTGCAATATCAGAGTCGGATGCCTGAAAACAATAGCGCTCGAGTGTGCCATGAACTCCTTCCTGCTGCCACCTTGTGGTAAAACATGAAAATGACTCCGCATAATGAATAAATAATGAATTCTCGGTGTTGCAGCTTCCTCACCTCCCTAAATTCATCTGCCCTTTATCTCGTTTCTCTTTCTTCTTGTGTTTTTTCTCTTTTTTGTCCTTCGATGTTAGAGCTTTCTTTATATCTTTTAAAGGATCCAGACGGTCCTGCACAGAAACAAAGAATTTACAGATCAAATACACACACACACACACACACACACACTCAACTGTGGATTTTGTGCAAAATGTTATTCCCATTTATACCTTTATCTTCAGGTCTTTCTTTTCTTTCTCTTCTTCGACAACACTCTTTCTTTTCCCTTTCTCCTCCCCCTCTCTCTCCTCCTGCTCTCGCTCTTTATCTCTATCTCTTCCTTTTAAATACCACGGTGTGGTTTCTGTTCCTGGACCGGGACCCAGCGACACTAACAAGCCAATGGCACGCTCCTGTTTCTCCTGAGTGGCAGATGAGAAAGAAAACAGCAGCTTATTTGCGCCACTCGGCTTTATGTTTTAATATCGGACGACTTTTTTGCTCATTTATGAATATAATTGTATAAATAAGAGGACGATTTAGTTTAGTCTAAAGACCTTCTCCTCCTTTTTCTCTCGGAGATACTCAGCATTGCCTTTCTTCTCTGAAGAGTCCTCCAGAGGAAACAGATTCAGAAGCTCTGACCTCTCCGTCACTGCGCTCGTCTCCCCCTCATCCCTCCCCCCGTCTTTTTGCTCGAGTGCCGCACGGGATTTTCTTCTTAAATACTCTGTACGAGCCTTCAGGGAAAAAAAGCAGAAGGAAAATACACAACAGTTTAAAATCCCATCCTCTCAAACCACTGTACATATACACACTCAAAACATTTGATGTTTATTAATTTACTAATATAAATTAACGACTTTGCTAAACATAAAATGAATCATACAGTCACTGTGTGCTTTACTGCAAGTGTAACATAAAAAATAATAACAGAGATTAAAATCCTTCCATCTATTATCTTCTGCTTTATCCTCTATTAGGGTTGTGCGGGGGGAAGGGGGGGGGTTCCCATGCCCATCCAGGGGAGAGCATCTCGGGCGCTGGGCAGATACACCAAGGACAGGACGCCAATCTCTCAGTGACTGAGATTAAAATACGATCCATCCATCCATTATATTCCACTTTATCCTCTATTGGGGTCGCAGGGGGGGGGGTCCCCATGCTCATCCAGGAGAGTACGTTTCGGGCGCTGGGCAGATACACCCAGGACAGGACACCAATCCATCGCTGAACAAACTTACTTAAACATACACACTCTATATGGGGCAATTTATTGAACTCAATTGACTTGATCCATGTTTTTGGACTGTGGGAGGAAACCAGAGAACCCGGAGGAAACCCACACAGATGGGAATTTGAACCGGGAATCCCTACCGCTGAGAGGAGAACGTGCCAACCACTAAACCACCATGCCACCCTGATTAAAATAATAATTATAATGAAATAATATTTAAAAATTTAAATTAGAAAAACGGGCGGCACGGTGGCTTAGTGGTTTAGCATGTTCGCCTCTCAGCGCTAGGGATTCCCGGTTCGAATCCCCATCTGGGTGGAGTTTCCATGTTCTCCCCGTGTCTGCGTGGGTTTCCTCCGGGTTCTCCGGTTTCCTCCCACAGTCCAAAATCATGGATCAAGTTAATTGAATTCTCAAAAATTGCCCCTATAGAGTGTGTCTGTGTGAGTGAGTGTGTGCCCAGCGATGGATTGGCGCCCTGTCCTGGGTCTTTCTGCCCAGCGCCCGAGACGTTCTCCCCTGGATGGGCATGGGGAACCCCACCGCGACCCTAATAGAGGATAAAGCGGAAGATAATGAATGAATTAATAAATTAGAAAACAAGGAAAGCATTCAAAATCAAAATGTAAAAAAACATTTTAAAATGGTGGAAACAAATTTCCATTTTAAATGATGAATTAAATGTCTTCATTTTTAACTAATTGATTAATTATCATAAATCATCAGAACTTCATTAACATCATTTTCTCTGCATTAAGACGAACTGAAGGCGGTTGCCATGGTTACCTCCTGCTCAGCGCGTTCAGCGCGCATGCGCGTCTCCTGCTCCTCCTGCGCCGCCTGGGCCTCGTCTCTGCGCACGCGCGCTATGTTGTCCTTGTTGCGGACGTGCCAGCTCTTTTTTGGTAGAATATTCATTCTGACTTCAATAAACGGCCCGCAATCGAACACAGAGCTACAAACTAAATCAATTAAAGACGCCTCAAATTTAAACCAATCCACCAATCAACGATAAGAGAGCAGAGCGGCTAGCGTACGCAAGCTAACCACGAAACCGCTTCTGTCGGTCTAAATAAGCTCTCGAAATTAAAATACAACGTTTTCATAGAAACTGTAATTCAATCAAACTATAAACGATCCAAACGGCGTCATTATTAACCGAGAGAACCAAAGATAATGAAACTATTATGTGTCGCCCACAATGCTACCGACAAATAAATAAAGGCGGCTGAACGTCGACGTCATCGCGTAAATCCTGCGTCCCGTCGCTTCCACTAGAGGGCGCAAAGTGAACACGAAATGATCTGATGTCACGTTTATCCTTTGCCTTGAAGGGATTCCACAAGAGGGCGCAAGTGAGCACGTAATACTTAAAATAATAAATACATTTTAATAAAGTCTCAGAAATGAAAACTAAAGTAAATAAATAATGTTCTTTTTAATTTTAAATGTTTTGTACAGTTATATACAGTGTGAAGTGTGATGTTCAGAGATTTAAATGATTTTATTATTTTTTTATTAATTAATTAATTTTATTAATTAATGATATAAATATTTAACATTGCTGTTGTGGAAGGAGAGGCTCTCAGTTCCTCACGTCTGTGCTCTGTAAATAAATTATTACAACGTGAGATTAAAAATCTCTGTGGTTTTCAGGTCCCGATAAAGATAATCTTTCTTCGTGGTTTTCAAAAGCAGGATTTGTGTTTCCTCTCCAGTTCAGGTCATTGTCTCTCACAGTCCTGCTCTCTCGTGTCGGCTGCCCAGATTCTTTCTGATTTCTGTGAACTTTTTCACTCAGCTCTTTAATTTGTTTTACCAGGAACTGTTTGTCTCGTTCCTCCTGTACCGACACAAAGAACTTCTCATTAGTTGAACATCTAATAACAAACCAGAGTGCAGTTTCTTACCTTTTTGTTTTTTTATTTCTAATTATTATAAGTAGAAATGATTATTAACAAATCCAGCAATGTTTACGCTCTAACGAAAATATTAATAAAACAGTTTGAACAAAAACAGTGAGAATTTAAACATTATTTACCAGCTGCTGTTGTTTCTTTAACTGATCCACAGTCTTTTTATGAACTACAGCCAGTGCTGCGACATAACACAGCAACACACTACAGGAGAAACACACACACACACACACACACACACACACACACACATCAATATGGTGCCCTGCAGCAGTTTACACTGTGTGTTAATAATGCAGAAGCTGCTCACCAGGAGCCGATGAAGAGAGGGATGGAAAACGACTGAGAGCCAATAAAGAACAGAAACTCCTGTGTGGTTTTGGATAAAGGATGAATGGAATCAGGAACAACAGTCCACATGGAGGAGGACAAACGGAATGGACCACACCCATAAGATGGATGAATACTGCACAAAAAAACAACAGTTATAATAATTATAAAACATTAATTAATTAAAAAAAAGGTTTCATTTGGTACTATTAATAATGCTACAGCCTCAAGCTTCGGGGATTTGGACCTTAAATAATATGCTACATTCACAAAATAGTTCTCTACTTCCATTTGGTGCTAAAAATGTGAGCTGCTGGTTATGAATGTGTGATGTTTAAAGCCGCACATTGGAACAGGTCTGTCTGGATCAGATGGAAATTAAACACCAACCTCATAACAAACTGACAAGTGTGTGTGTGTGTGTGTGTGTGTGTGTGTGTGCGCATGTTAGACAGTAAGAGATAGTGATTAACTGACTTGGCAACACTGTAGATCAGCACAACACAGGACACAATCCAGCCAAACAAAAGGACCAGGAAGAAGAAGAAGTTTGAGGTGGTGGAGCGAAACGTTCTCAGAGCTGGACGACAGTTTTGGAACAGAGTGACCTGAAGGAAACGGAGAGAAAACAAAAGATTGTAAAAAGGAAGCTGTACAAATGAAATACAATTTATAAAACACAGGATGTTTAGGTTGCAATCGATCAATTAGTTTAAAAAATGAAAGAAGAAACAAGACGAATCATTTGGAAAGGACATCAGTATGTGGTGTCTCAGGTCTCAGCAGAACGATTCTGTGTTTTATAAATCCGATTAGTTCTTTACAGAAGTGAACACTATTGCAGAACTCATTAGGAACTCACATAAAGATGTAGTATTTAGAGTAGAACTGATGCGACACCTTTTTGCAGTAGAATATGATGATGAATTTGACGGTGTTAATCAGAGGCAGCATGGGACAGAACAGAGCTCCACTCCACACTACAGTCTGACTGTAAACCAGTGCCAGCACGTTCGATGCCACCACAAACTCCTGACGACCCATCAACTGTGCCAGCTTACACGAGCAGCGATCCACCACCAGCCTGCAACACGAAACACTCATTCCTTTAGAAATGATAGACTTTTATTCAACAAAAAAAAAAAACATATAAATGATTTTCAAAAAGAGAGAGACCTGCGTGGAAACTCCACCAGAATCATAACAGCGATAGTGATCAGGAAGTCAAACAGCGTGAGTTTGTACATCTCCTGTCCGACTCTCGTCTCCCAACACTGAAGCATTAACAGCAGAGATGAGATAGTGTCTGACTCTGATTTTAAAACAATAACATCGCCCTGTGTGTGTGTGTGAGTGTGTCTTATATTGTGGATAGTAATCGTACTTTACATGATTTACAAAGTTATTTATTTTACACTATGTAATATAATAATAATTACCTGACAAATTGTACCTGACATTGTGTGTAGTTGATATTAATGCTACCGTATAGTGTGTAATTGTTGTATAATGTACCTGATATTGTGTGTAGTTGTAGCTGCAGGGTAAACAGTCGAGTGTGTTTGTGTTTCCGTTACAGGTGATCTGTTTCCACAGTGTGTACAGCAGGACACCTAAACTCACCAATCTGAGGAACACAGCCCTAAAGACAAGGAGCAGCACATTTTCGTGATATTGTTATGAACGGCTTCTTCAAATGTCTGAATGATTAAAGAGGAAACTGGGACACAGCTTCAGGAGACATGAACGCTTATGTTTGTGAACCTTACCGAAGCAGTGCGAAGATCACGGTGGTCCCGGGGGAGTATTTCTCCACTTTAGCAATCTGATCGCACAGGAATGGAACTACAAAATTAATGCCCGTTATAACCATGGAGGGCAGGTACTCCAGCAGCAAACCCACGAATCCCCCCTGCTGTGCAAACTAAACAAGACAGGGCAATTAAAAAAAAAAAAAGACATTTGCTTTCTGTAATAAATCTGTTCATCTTCACGTTACCTGACTGTACTGCGTCGCATAGGCAATGGCGAAAAAAGCGCCCACTATCATTGCCAAAACTATGAGACTTAAAAAAACACGGAGAGAATACAAAGCCAGCGCTTGAGCAAGCGTGAGAGAGGCGGCTTTCTGTTTAATCCTGTCCTCCTCCAGATCCACCTGAGACACATTTCGTCATTTAGACACGGGGAAATGCAAACAGAACATCAACACGTGAATGATAATGTACACAGATCCGGGCTTGTATTATCTCCAGCTTACCTGAAGACGGTAGCGCAAGCTGTTCTGTTTCATTTTGGTGGCCCGCCCTCCCTCCAGGCCATGATCCCATCCAGTAAAGACCAGCACACTGTACCCTCCCAATCGCCCACCATCCATTGCTGTGACCACCTGAGCCAGACCACCCATCCTGTCGGCACGTGGAATGAGAAACTCATTTAATATAATAAAACATAAATGTCTAAATTATACAGTGTATATCAATATCACAGTTTAAAGACAATATGGTTTAGAAACATTTAAATAATATGTAAATATTCTCATATATTTTTCAATGAAGTATCCACATTAGTGTCTGGTTGATCAGGGTACTAATAAAATATTTAGAAAACAATTGTACTCATGACAAAACTGGAACATTGATGGTTATTTAGCATTTACTGACCGAAAGACAATGCACGCCAGGCAGAACAGGAAGTAGAAGGCGGCGCTGAGCAGGTAGGCTAACGGGATGTTGTAGGAGAAACCATTGCTCACGACCTCGGTGTTATTATAAAATCCATAAAACAGAAACGAATACTCCATGAAACCCTGAATAACAAAAAGAGCAACCATGAACAAACATGTTCACCAAAGAATCTGAAGTGTGTTTCAGGAAGCCGTATGAAGTCAAACCCGATGATACAGAACATTTAATACATGAACCATTTTATCTGTTCTTTTATGCTGATAAGCTCTGAAATGTTTCTTCAGTACAGATGTGGTTGATGAGCAGTGGTGCATGAATAAGGGACATCCTGAAAAGTTCATCAGTTCATCACAGATCAGACATACCAACATCACGTGCTTTCACACCCGGGACAATTTAGTGTCTTTAGTTCATCTGCTTCACTGAGAAAGTGAAATGGAGTTTCTGTTTCTGTAGAACAACTCTACACAGACCGGACCATATCCATCCAGCATGACATTCACACTTCTTACTGTGAGGTGTGAGCGCTGGTCACTGCAGCAGCTCAGGAAAATGATTCTGTAATATATAACAGCCTTTTTCTGATCATCAGAGTTTTTGTGATTGATTCTGTACCGTTCCGGAGAGCAGATCCAGAAAGTATGTGTAGTAAACAGTGAGAGGTTCAGGATGTGTGTTGTAAACCATACACACATCGACTCCTGCACACAAAACCAGCAACAAGTACAGACATTATTAACTTTATTCATTTGCTTGAAGAATTACAACATCTGTGTTATTTTTTCAGATTCCTCAAACGGCATGTTCTACAATTAAGTCTGCTATGGTCGAGCAAAACGTTTTTCCAGATTAACAAACAAAATGAACACATTTTCCCAAGCACCTACAAAACCGGACTGTCCTTTGGACCAGATATCTCTAAAAGGACATTAGTGTAAAATAGATCAATCACTGATTATTAACCTTCAGTGCTAATAACACAGTGTACAATAAAGTCATTATAGATATTTCAGCAAATAAACTTTACAGGAGGTAAGACCAACTACATACTGAGTTCATCAAATATTAAAACCATGCTTTAATATCATAAACTTACAGTGGAGGGACTCTGTACCTGATAGGTTGATGCTGGGCACTAGTGACTCGCTGCTGGAGGATGTGTTGGAGAGAAAAACGATACTCGGGATTATAACGAATCCTGCCATCAGCAAGAAGGACAGGAAGTTGAGAATAACCAGAAACCTGAGGAACAGGAAGTAGGACTGAACACCACCACCAAAATGTCCTGTTCAGAGGAAAACAGATGAAAGCACACTCTCTCAGTTTCGCTACAATGAGGCTCAGAGGAAGCATTCCCTCACGTTACTGTAAACTTAGTCCTGGATTTATTGAGTTTCACCTCCAATTTTGTGAACTGATTTTCTCCAGAGTTGAATTTTAGTGAAAACATCGAGAGCCTCCGCACGACAATGAAGAAGTAACCTCGAACAACGAAGATGCCAAGAACCCCAACGAGACACGACAGGAACTCTCATCTGTCTCACCTGCCTAGAACAAGA
>JAFMOD010000342.1:131880-163541 GCA_019802435.1 Corydoras maculifer
CTCTCTCTCTCTCTCTCTCTCCTTATTTAAATTTGTTTACATGTATTTACATAACCACACTCTGGCCTCTTACAGCTAACATTAAAAATAAGAATGCAAGAACAGTTACACTCATATTAACCCACAAAAAGAACGGTAACGGAGACGGTAACAGAATTTTAATGGGTTAAAATATTTTATTTTATAATATTCTTTTTTAAAGAAATTGATTTATTTGCATTAAACAACACTTGCTTAAATTTACTAATAACTAATTTATCTGTAGACTAATTATTAATTTGATATACAGTAAAGTTAACTGATATCCGGCGGATGTCTAGTGTTACATACTATCTTTGGCCTTAATGAGATAATTGGCCTGGTTAAAGTCCTGGTCACCCCAGTGACAGATTGTCACAGATTAAGGTCAAAACAGGGACATTAAATGAGAAATGAGCTCTAATTGATTTCCTAGCAACATCATGTCTGTACTAAGAATTCTGTTTTAAGAAACATTACAGTGCAGAGTGCTGACTGATCTATATTTATTTATTAATTAAAAAAAAACATGACAAGAATTCTTACATGTGTTTTTTATATATACTGTGAGCTGTATTGCTCTACAGATCAGATCACAATGACTAAAAGTGATTTGGTTGTTATAGTAACCTTGTGACTTCCTTCCAGATTAATTTGCTGAAACCATGCAATGCTAAAATCGTTACAACCATCACAATCATGGACATCAACATTTATATGATTTTTACTAATTTATATTGAGTTAGTGTTTATGTCATAGTTGATAATTTAAAATATGGTTCTAGCTAAGTACTCTCTATGAAGGTGTATTAGTATTATAACAATAGATGTATTGTTTTATATCATACATTAATGTTTGATAGAGCCAAGTCTGAGCAACTTCTCACAGTTTAACATCCGATATTGTGTTTATTTTTCGTCTTACCTTTCCACAGAATTACTTTAAAAATATGAACATTTAAATGGTGGTGATGCCAATAATCCAGGAGTTACACAGAAGTAATAACACTCAATAGATGACCTAGACTGCCAGTACCCTCCTGCGTGTCAGTAGTCTGAGTGTCTTGTTGTTTATCCTTTAAGCAGCCTGCATCATTAAAACACACGTGAGTGTGTAAGAGTAACGGCCTAAAGAGATTTTAATGTCAGAAGGACAAGCACAGACAACACAACTAACACAGACTGGTGGCAGTGCTGACCCACAAAATTACATAAATTATTAATTTTTAATGAATAGTTTAGATAGAAAAATATATTCTGATCTAAGTTGTGATATTGGATTAACCTATTATTGTTTTGGTTGAAATCAACTTTACAAACAGAAATACATTAAATATTATAATAATGTAAATTATTAACATATGCTAGTTTTGTATATATCAATATATACACTAAAAAAAGTCCAATGCAGGCAGTGCTTAATGTAATCGTAATAAAATGACTTTAAAATACATAGTACACATTTTTCAAACAAAAATATAAATGATAAAAAATAATATTAATATAAACAACAACAACAACAACAACAACAACAATAATAATAATAATAATAATAATAATAATAATAATAATAATAATAATAATAATAATAAATGCAGTCATAAGGAATTTAATAAATTACCAATTTTTACATTTATTCTCATTTTATAAAAATAATTTATATTTTAGATTCTAACATTAGTAAATTATAAAATCATTATTTTTAGAATTTTACATATTTATGAATAAACATTTCGGATTAGATCACATGTTTAAATAAAGGTTATTAAAAGTTAATAAATAAGAATTAATATTAAGTAAAGCATTTGATGGAGTTTTGTGTTGTTTCTAAGTAAATGCAGCAAAAGTCATAAGTAATAAACTGATTTATCTGTTAACTGTAGGGATGTAAGGCCCTTGTAGTTTCAGGTAACGAGTAAATTACCAAGGTTTCTATAAGAACGTCATAACATTTTAATTATAAAGGTAAAAAAATTAGTCAGTACACAGTAATTTTATTGAATTGTACACGTTATCGTCTTTTTTACATTCAAAAATAAAACAGCACTACTGCTAAATGAAAAATGCAAATGTTCATCAAAAGCACAAATCATTTTCATTCCAATGGTATTGCCAGTGTAATTGGGGCAGAACCTGAACCTTTGTATTCTGACCTTATACACATTAACACACATGAACTCAGTGTGGAAATGTAAAGCCCAGTCTAATTGTGAATGGGGAAGACTGGAGGTCTGTGCTTTTAGGAGGATGTGGGGAAGTCAGGGCTTTAAAGAATTCCGGCTTTAAAGAGTTCCAACTGAACGCAAACTGCACTTGCTAAAGTGTGAGTGTCATTATTCCTCACACTGTATGTGGAGCTTATATAGGGAGCAGGGAGGTGTTCGGAACACAGGCCTGGTCATTATTCTTCTCACTGCTTATTCAGAGGCCTGCACCGTTACCTCATTGTTATTCCCCCCGAGTGTGGGGCAGAAAGAATAAGGGGGGGGGGGGGAGTGGGACTGAGGGAGAAAGTGGGAGGGCAAAGTGGGAGAAAGTGGAGGAAAAGAATGGCTGAATTCCATCTTGCCTCTGAGTGCACTGCACAGGGAGGGACATAATGTGAACTGTCCCCTAAATAGTGGACTAGATGTTCACGAAGGAACAGTTTGAAGATTAAGAATACTAATTCTTAGGTACACACGTGGTATTGAATAGCTGTTTAAACGCACTATGTAGTACACGATCTGTCCATTTGGGACGGATCCCTAAAGTGTGGCGGAGAGAGAGAGTTTGCGACGTTTCTTTCATTTCACCGCAAACTTTTTAATGCGCGCATGAAATAAAGAGGCGCATCAGGACGTCGGTACCGAACACCGGAGAGAAAAGCCAACGTCCAGCATCCAAAAACGTCCAGCATCCAAAAACGTCCAGCATCCAAAAACGTCCAGGATCCAAAAGTCTTAATGCACCAAAAAGCGGTGAGTGTCCATCGTGCGTTCCCTCTCTCACAGATGCGCTCTGATCTGCAGGTGCTTCCATAACCGCAGAGGAAAAGTCGCTATGGAAACTTTACAATAGAGGATGTCAGTGTTTAATAAACACCAGTTAACAAATAAAACCCTCGGGGAGTGGCTTTAGGGGTAAGTGTTACCTTTAACAAAACTGCAGAGGTTCTTTTACCCACACAGTGGATAATAAACTGGAGGTTTGTGTTGGGCAAATATTTGCATATTTATGGTAAGACTCTCATTCAAAGGCTCACCATACACCTAACAGAAACGAACCTAATGTAATTAAAAATACATCTGAAATAGTTCCAACTACTTCAGTCAGAGGATCTGAAACCAGAATCCAAGTAGTGACCTGCTTAAAGCATGTTATGTAATGAGGGGATTTTTAATATTATTGATACTATTTTTTTAAGTTACTTCAAGTTTTCTAGTAATCAAGTTTTCAGATAATAAGTATTATAATATAATTTTTTTTGGCCAATTACGCGAAGCTTTCCTAACCCTAGATGAACTTTTTCCCAAGCTTTTACAGATGACTTCAGAAATGACTTCAGTTTGGGTCCGGAAGCGGGAATTACTTTGTAATACTGTCTCTATTTACTATTTACTGCTTGTGATTCCCAGTTATTGTCTGTTTCATTAAGTAGGCATTAACGTAGGAGGGCACTAGAACCAAGTGAACATCCTGAGGGTAAAACTTCAGATTTTACTTTTTGTCTCTGCTTTATTTATTACACATGCACACAGTTTCATAAGGTTTCCAGTAATTTCTCTGCATTCTATTTTCATCCCAATGGTGTTGGATTGGGGTCAGGGATCTGTGTGGGTCGGTCAAATTCCTCCACAATAAATTGACCCCATTATGTCTAAACGGACTTTAATGAAACAGAATGCATTTATACAAAATGCATGACTACATGCTTGATTTTAAATACCTGTGTTAATTGGACTGAATGAAACAAGTATTAATGTTCATATAGTTTAAAGAAAACCCTGATTCCTATGTATCAGCATTTCTTACACACTACACTAAAATAAGACAGAAAAAATGAAAGATTTTTCTGAAGAATCTTATAAACATGAAAATACAACATTCGCATTTACAGTCTTCAGTTTTTTTTTCAAAGTTGTACCTTTAAAAAATGTTATATCTTCAGCTGCTCATGCACTCACCTCACTCACTTCTGCACTCGCCTCGGTTTTTAAACTGGAGTCAGGGATGGAGCTGAACCCGGCGGGTGTCATTCATGCAACATTATGCTGTAATAATTCAGAAAGTCATTTGTTACGATGAATCAAAAAACATAGAACTTGTATGTATATAACAAAACCCACTGATGTCATTCGGTTAAAATAACTGTTCATGTTGATTATGATAGAAAAGTTTCACAGATGATCAGCTTTAATAAGAATCTGGATCATGGCTGACGGGTATAGGGGCTGATGTGTATATATGTAGTTGTAGTTTATCTGCCTTGAGGTGTTGTGAAGTGCATTCAGAAAATGTTTTCGTCTTATTTCTGGAGTCTTTCTGGAGGATGTTTAAATGATGCCCATTCTCCTGTGAGCATTCATTCAATAAAAACTTAGTTTCAGCCACAGAACTGCCACTCATCGATTTTTTTTGTTCTTGTGTAAAGTTCCTTATGTGGAAATCCCAGATTTGCACTTTCTAAAGCTCTATAATCAGTACTTTATACCTACATGAGAGTGTATGACACAGTTAGAGGAACGGTTGAGGGATGAATAGAGAAGTGATGGGAACATGGCAGTGTAAAACAGAAGGATCAGATTGTTTTCTTTCTTCTCTTACCAGCGGTCAGTACAGGTTATTGAGTGTGTGATCTGGCAGCAGTAAGAGCAGTGTGTGGCAGTGGCGGCGCTCCGGGTCGTGTCTGAGCAGATAATCCACGCTGGAATTTCAGCTTTTCTCTAAATGGAAAAGCCTGGAAAGATCACACACTCTTGTTTGTTCAGCACTCCAACACTCCAAAACGTTCCACATTCTCCGATGTTTTACATTCTCCAGATTCACACACACAAACACACACACATACACACACACACACACACACACACACACAGATGGAGTTTCATTATTTTCTCTCATCTGTGATTCTGGTTCAGCTATCTGCAGCTTGCAAACAGACGTCCTCGTGCACATATCCAAATCTTAGCTGAGAAAAGATGAGGTGTTTAAATATAATCTTTAGAGCTGTTGAAGAAAAAATAATATGTAATTTCATATCGTGAACACTGTATAGCAGCTTAAAACATTGTAAGATGTATGTTGTACATTTAACACTGAAAAGGATTCACAGTAGATTGTAATAACATCAGTGTTTGGGAACAACTGTTAATTAGAGCCATTTATGTATTTTGTATATATTTCAGTAAATTAGTGTTTATTAACCCCCACATTACAAATACAGACTGCACTGCACTCTTTACACAATTATATAATTGTATGATGTAAAAAGAACATTAAGATACATTAGAAGACCCTTCTTTTTCCATTTGCACTTCTAGACCAGTACGCTGTTCAATGAATGACTAATAAATGAATTAGATTATTAATAACTTTTTCCTCTCTGTATAGGTGTCTTTATGTAAAGCATTTTGAGGGGTTGTAAGAGAATAAAAGCCTTACAATGTCACGATCTGACGAAGTGAACAAAATGACAGAAAACATCTATAAGGTAAAATCATTGAAATCCTAGCATTCTGTTTTTTTGTTTTTATTTCTAGTAATTTACATCTTTAAATACATTTCAAGTTTCTTGCTAGGCCTGATAACAGTTTAAAGGATGATAATAACAAAAAAAATAGGGTGTTTGTGGACTCCAGCATTAAATACTTGTCTGTAGAAGTGGGGATGAGGACAGGATCTTTAAGATTTTGGGTTTTATGTTGACAGAACCAGAGATTTTTGGGCTGCAGGGGGTTGCTGACATTGTTTAATATGTCAAAATAGTCTGTTTGTTGTTTTAGGGGATCCTGGAGCACTTTAATCCCAGTTTAAAAAACTTTGTGACAATGGGGAAACACTATGAGAAAGCACTGACTGGTGAGTAACTGTGAAAAGTCCTCCACGTTAAATTACAACCAACAGAAACGTGTCCTGTCATAATAATAAATATAATAATAAACTGTGTCAAACAGTCACAGTGTGTTTAATATTAATATGTAAATATGATCATGGAATAACAGGATATCAGAATATTACTCAGTGTGCCTTTATAATCTTTTTTACAGGTGTGACTGTTGCAGCAAAAGGCTATTTTGATGCACTGGTTAAACTGGGAGAACTGGCCAGTGACAGCCAGAGTTCTAAAGAACTGGGTAAGAAAACGAGTTTGATTAATAGAGAAAGGTTAATGAGGTGATAAAGTATGAAATGTCTTTAAATTGCAGAAATACGGCTTAGTATATCACAGCATGAGAACACAGGGGTTTTGGCAGGAGCTTTAAAAAGTTTACATCAGAAGAAAAATAAGTTTATATTGTTTGTGATGACAAAATACAGAATCCTACAACAAATAACACAAAGAATTGCAAATAAAATAATAGTAAAATAAAAGTGGAAACAGCAGTGATTTGATTCACTAGAAGCAACATTTTCAGACTGAAGGTGTTTTTTTGTTTGGAATAATGATCAGCTGTGTCTTATTAAGAATCCTGTTTAGGACACTGGTTTAATTGCTTACTAAAAGTTTTTACCTGGCTGTTTGTTGTGCACATTACACTGTCTGTTTTAGGTCTGTGTGTTAAAAACATAAAAACATGTATCTGGATTTAAAAGTTATTTTATTGCTGTTACAGTGGCTTCTCACAGACCTCTGAAAACTGTCATTTAATTTATAAATATATTTATTATATTATTCTACCATCTGCCACACTTTTTTTTATTAACAGATATTCATACTGTACACGTGCCACTTTACGCTTACTTTATTGCATATTTTTAGTACTTTTAGTTGAATTCTACTGCACTTATTGTTAATATTTTGATTTCCACTTTTGTATATATAAACACGACTAATGGAGCATCTGTAAAAACTGCAATTTCCTCCCGGGGATTATTAAAGTATTCTGATTCTGATCAGGTCTTTAACAAAGCCATGTGACTAAAAATGAGTACTAGGTCTGTGTGGTATGGGTTTGGTTTGTGTTTCCAGTATCTGAATCCTTTTTCACCATCTACATTAGTCTGTAACCTAGAGGCACTCTCACCTATCCCTCAGGTTTGTGTACATGTGTGTTTTTATTGAAACAGTGGATTATTAATGACGGTTTTTGGTACCTTACACTCGGTATCATCGAAACATGAATTGATTTATTTTGTGTGGGATTTATATCGAAATGAAGCCTCGTTTAATATTCAAACTGATGATTTGTGTTTCTCCAAAATGCACCTTGTTTAGAAAAGAGATGAAGAAATGAACTGAAACACATTATTCAAAAGAAAACGGCTTAAAAAAAAAAACAGTAAGACGGATTCCAGGGTTAGGGTCAAGATGATGGCTAAAAAAAAGGGAAACAAAGGAAGAGGAAGACATCCTGAAAGGAGGAGTACATGGAAAAAAAGGATGAAGAGAAAATGAGGAGAGATTGAGCGAAAGTGTTAGAGAAGGAAAAAGAGAGGGCTCTTTGTTAAAAGATTAACAACACCACATGATCTCATTGTGCTGCTGAAAGCAGAGGGGGAGGACGACAGAAACGCGCAGAGGGGTGGAGGGGGCGAAAAAAGAGGCAGAATGCCAAACTACACACAGGGTGTTATTCAGAGGGGTTCACACCGAAATCACAGAGAAAACAGCAGGACGAGCAGCTAAACCAAACAAACGACAAACCAGCACCGACGCAAGGAACATACACACACAGGAAAATGATTCAGAAATTTGCATAATCTAAATATTAAATAAAGTTCTATTATACACTTTTATTAAAACATCCTACCATGTAAGAGGACCTCCATTACAGACTGTAGTCCATCTGTTTCTCTGTTAGTCCTAGTTCTCTGATGATCAGTACCATGGACAAAGCAGGTATCATTAGGGTGGTTGATGATGCTCAGCACTGCAGTGATACTGACATGGTGGTGCAGGTGTATTAGTATGTGTTGTGCTGCTGGAGTTTAAACCCTGTATCTACTCACTACACGCTGTTACACACCTCCACCTTACTGCTCCACCTTGTGGATGTAGAATCAGAGACAATAGGTCGTCGGCTGCTGCAAAGTTTGTGTTAGTCATAGCATTACATATCATTACATATCATTACATATCATTACTTACATTACATTCAGTCATTTAGCAGACGCTTTCAGCCAAAGCAACTTAAAAATAAGTCAGTAGTTATGAAAAAAAACAGCATGATGTTTTTTTTTGTTGTTATTTATACGATTTTGTGTTTTAGGAGACACCTTGTTTCAGATGGCTGAAGTGCACAGACAGATCCAAGTCCAGTTAGAAGAAGTGGTGAGTGTGTGTGTTTTTGTGTGACTGGTTGTATGGAGACATAAATATACAAAGAAATATGAGACAAATTAACTAAACATACCGAATTAAATGTATTTAATGATGTCTATTACAAAATAAATATTGCAGGCTGACTGTTTGTATTTGTGAGGTCAGGAATCACCTGTAAGGCCATCACAGTTTCTTTTATCTGGCATCTTCGTAGTACCAGTGCTGTACACAATGCCTATAACAAGCAAATCATTCATCCATTTTATTATTTAAAGAAGTAATTTATTAATAAAATCTGAACCACATGAAGAAATGTCCTAATAAACCTGTGTTTTCACTTTTTGTAGCTAAAGCTCTTTCACTCTGAACTTCTCACCCAGCTGGAACAGAAACTGGATCTGGACATTAAGTTCCTCACAGTAATTCTACAATTAAATAATTCTTTGTAGTTTCACCTTAATTGATTTCAGTGATCACAAATGTTTACGTCTTAAAAACCTGCACGCTGTGATTTCAGGCCACTTTAAAGAAGTATCAGAATGAGCGCAAATCAAAGTCTGAATCGATCGAGCAGTGCCAAACACAGCTGAAGAAACTGCGCAGGAAAAGTCACACCAGCCGTCACCCAAATAAATATGGAGACCGAGAGATGCAGGTACTATAATACAATCAGAGTAATGAAGAGGTACACAAGTGTTCATATGTTACTCATTGTTCGTTTAGTTTTTCTAAATTTATTCACAAGCTTTAGTTTGAGTTACTTTTAGAAATGTTTGTTAAAAATTAAATCAGTGCCTTCAATTTATTTAGTTCCTGACATCATACAAAAAGCACAAGTTAACAACAACACTTACAAAATGTGAGTTTTCCTCTAAACTTGTCACATTTATTTGAATTAAAGACATTTAATGTATCATTAAACCAGGACCAGAATTTCTGTCAGTCTTTTATTTATAATGGAGAGTTAGATTTTTACTCCTGTTTAATTCAAAATATCTGAATTCTTGCTCAACAATAAAAACACATTTAATAAAAATCACATGTGATTTAGTATAACATAATGAAATTAAATCTCTCTTTTGTGTTTTGCTCGTAGTAGAAATATTTATCTTCCCTGTGATTCACTGATAACTTATAACACTAAAAACATAAACTATTCACTTATCATGACTGGAAGGAAGTTAACTCTCTCTCTCTCAGAACAATATTGCCAAAACATTACAGCACTACTAATAATAAATATACAATTCAAGCAATACAATAAATGACTTCAAATGTGAATAAAGATAAGAGAATTAAGATTATAAAATAGGTTTTTAAATAAAGGTTTTGCCAAATTTACAGTAATATACACATGGGATTATATGCATGTCCTTTATATTGATATGTATGTGTTACCCTCTCTCTGTCTCCCGGTCTGTCAGTTTGTGGAGTTAATGAGTCGCAGGCAGACCGAGCTGGAATCTCTGGTGGCGGTCGGTTATCGCTCAGCATTGACGGAAGAGCGCAGGCGGTACTGCTTTCTGGTGGATCGTCAGTGCACCGTCACCAAACTGCTGATGAACTACCACTGCAAGGTACCGAGCTACTGATCACCCTGAAGAATCAAACAGAACACTTCACATCACCATTACAATAAATAACATGATCAGACAATACACACCGAAGACCTCACCCTTCAGGTTCAAAGAACCAGAGCCAAGAACAAATGAAATACAGTTCAGTTTCATCACAAAAAAGACCTCATCCCTCCGCAGGTCCGTGAACTCCTTTCCCAAAAGTTGTCGTCGTGGCAGCAGTCGTGCTCTCAGCCCACCAAGCTCCCCGAGCGTGCTTTGAATCTGCTGCGCCACACTTCCCCTCAGGGTGCAGTGGCTTCTGGGATAGCAGAGGTTCTTCGACATGCCAAACTGGGCGTCTCTGGAGAGCAGGTTAGCGTTTGCATACCTTAATTATAATACCATCATTATAATTATAATTAGATAACATAATTTTGTATATTTTAGAGGCTTTCCATACAAGAAGTTCCGCCTCTTCTTAATGGAGAGTCCAGCACTCGCGTCCAACACCTGCAGAGTGGACTTTCCAGCTTGTCAGACCTTGTGCCTCACTCCCCTTCCACCCAAACCGGCTCCTTACAAAACACCGTGGCAGGCTCCTCTCATTCCCACAATACCCCTGTGGAACGTACAGGAAGTTTCACCAGTCTGCACTCACCTCCTTCAGGTTCTGCCTTCCTCTTGTTTAGCCCCGCCTCTGCCTCATGTCAAAATTCTTTGCAGGGTCTGACTCCTCCCACTAACGCTCCCCAGACACCGCCGCTGCCCCACAGTGCACCTCTCTCTCGTTCCCTCACCCCAGTACCCCCCTCTGCTTTTTCTCCCCCCGTTCAAAACCCTGTATTGTTTAAGGGTGCTGAAATGTTCGTCACATCCACGTTGCCATTACCACGGAAACAACCAAATGAGATGCGTAAAGGACTCACAGGTAATCCTCTCCTCTTCTCACTGAATGTTAGCATTACTAACCTTAACCCTAACACCTAACCTTAACCCCACCCTAACCCTAACACCTAACCTTAACACTACCCTAATCCTAACACCTAACCTTAACACTACCCTAACCCTAACACCTAACCTTAACACTACCCTAACCCTAACACCTAACCTTAACACTACCCTAACCCTAACCATAAACCTACCCTAACCCTAGTTCTAGTTACATTGTGAACAGGTTCTCACGTCACAATCATTAAACATCTTTAAAAATTAGCGTACATTTCTGCTTTTTAGGTTTTAATTATATTAATACTCAGCTCAGTGTAAAAACACAGTTGGATTCAGATCAATAAGCTGATTCTGTTCATAACTGGTTTGATATTTAATCATTTAAGGAAAAACCAGTAACAGTGTAGAATAATCAAACTTTATTATCTGATCCTACTTTATTTTTATATCAATCGTTTGTCGAAGAAATGTGATAGATTCATATATATATATATATATATATATATATATATATATATATATATATATATATATATTAAATATACATCTTGTATGATGTCATTTTAATAAAAAAAATATTAAAGTCATGTTTTTCTTTGAAATGATATCTGGAAAAATGACCAGTTACTGAAGACATAATTTTAGGACAAACGCAAGTCGTCATAATGATGTTTTTTCCAAGAATGACTGTTTATTCTAATCCTATCCTTTATCTTTCCTTCCTCCTCAGGTTTGACCCTTCCCCGTGTGCTTCCTCTCTCCCCTCCGCACCGTGTGGAGGCATTGTTTCCTCACTCTCCCAGCTCCAGCAATGGAGGAGACCGAGAACGAGGAGGATCATGTTTGCTTCCCTTTCTACCGGGGGACGTCGTCAACCTGTTGATCAGTGAACCTAGAGATGGCTGGCACTATGGTCACAATGAAAGAACGGGACGGTAAAAAGAACAGAACTAAAAGTTTCAAAACTGATTTGACTTTCCGGACACGTCAACTCACCTACAACAGGATTGAATAAAACAAATAATGATACACATAACGTAATGATATACTGACTGGTTAATTAAAGGTCAACATCAAGTTACATACAATTGTTCCAAACCTGATCAAACACAAATCCAAGTTAATCTGCATTTTAATTTATTGAAAAAGCCTTACACTCTTGTCTCAACAGAATATATTTTAGTTTATTACCTGAGTCGAAACGGGTATATGTAATTAATACTTATTAATGAATTTTGTACCTATTCTCATTTTTCCTCTTACTTTTTTCTAAAGGAAAGGTTGGTTTCCCATCTCCTACACACAGCCATTTCAGAAAGCAGAACATCAGGACGCCCTCAGGTCTGTCTTTTAAAAAGTTTGGCTTGTTTCATGTATACAGTCTCAGTAAAAGTGATGTAATAATTACATCAGTAGATCTAAAGGTGTTTAAACAGCATCTCGTCTACTGTTTGCCCTCTCTCAGTCCTTCAGTCCTATCTAAGATAAACAGCACGAGCATGGGACAGTTGGACAAGTTATGTCCCACTGATGAGACCCAGAAGCTCAGTCCAGATTCAGAAGAGGAGCGAGCCATCAGCACCTTCAGACCTCGACCCTACAGCATGATGAACCCTGATATCAGGCGCATCAGTCTTGGAATAAGTGATCAGTGTATAAGAGAACAGGTGAGAACATGAAGCTCCATGTTTATATATTCATGTTTCAGATTACTTTACTTATTATTATGATTATAATTATGTTTTAAAGCAGCATCCTGATCACTCGCCCCCATCACCCACCAGGTAAGGCAGATAATATTCCATTTTAAACCTTCATTAATGTCGGAACCTTTGATCCTTATGATCATATCTCACTTCAGGACCAATCCTTTTGCTCATATACGACTGAGGAAGACTGTGACCAACGATCGCTCGGCTCCCGTCATCGAGTAGAAATCTTTTTTTTTTTTTTTTTTTAATGTTTATATGACTTTTTATACAAACAGTTGCAGTTAGTAAATTTAGAAATGTTTAATTCTATGTATCTGAAACCACTCGAGTATCTTAACTTATTGTGAAATGATAATTGGCAAATAAATGAGCGCAGAACACATGATATTAACTGCTAACAAAATGTGTATTAGATTTTTAAAAAACTATTTAAAATGTTTTACATATTATTTTTATCTTCTGCGCTGGGAGTTGGAGGAATCAATATACGGACTTTAGCGGAGGCCTGCTGGTTAAAAAATATCAAGTGGCCGAAAATAATAATAAATAATTTTATTTCTTTTTTAAAATGTACGTATATACTTATATATAACCGAGGAATTCGAACTCTTGATCTGGGAAAGCACGCGTAAACAGCAGCTAAAAAGGGCAACTAAAAAAAACAGCCAAACGCTCGATGGCAGAAAACTACAAAGAAAAGAATGAAAACTAAAAAGAAAGGACATCTTGTTTTATGAGATTAAGCAGCAACAACAGATAATTTTTGGTCACCCCAAAATTAGAGTGCTTTGACCGACTGATCCCAACAGAACAGGGAAGAAAACACACAGGACAAACTTTAACATTGAGTAAATTCACAGTAGTGCAGCGACAAGCACCGCATTTAAATAATCGCGCCGGCAAGTGCAGCGTTCTGGGAGTTGTAGTCTGCGCACAATGACGCCGTATTCGGCCACTAAAATCCTAGTGGCTGGTCAGCCCGTTACTATATCATGGCTTATTAGTGGCATCATTTTGTGTAGATTTTAAAATAATAATAATTTGTTGAAGGATCAAAAAAATACAGGAAGGGAATTTGTTAAGAAAAATAACGAAGAGCAGGAAATGCAGAAAGAACAAGAAAGTGATATAAAGCTCTTAGCTTCTATTAATGGATGTGATGCATATTGGTTATAAAAGTTCTATATATCAAATTATATGTTTATTATAAATGATATTCACAAGATCTAAGGGAAAACTTTTACAGAAAAATACAACAATGAAAGCTGTTATAGATCAATGGATTTAGAATGGAGTGTCATTACAGCTGTGTAATGCATGTCTGATAAAAGTCTTAACAACATAACACGGTCACGGTTTGTTTTTTATTCCAGTATCCTGAAGATTCTTTTAATTATCAGATGAATGTCTTTATTGTGAGAGACGATGAAAGAGGAAACTGATTAATGGAAGTGATGAGGAAAGTTACAGGAAGTGATGAGGTCTTTAAAAACGAGAGATAAGATGCTTTTCATTTATTTCTTGTTAGGTTCTAGGATGCTCCTGAGCTGGTGAAAGATTAGAAAGTCTTACTTTATTTATCTAAAGCCCCAAACTCTTTAAAATGTAATTCACCTTATTTCATTTATTCTAAAGACATTGTGTTTTCTGATGATTTTATGTTTGTAGTTTGGTTTAGTGATTTAAATGAGGTTTGAATTTTTTTTTTTGCATTGATCTCTGTATAAAATGTAGATTTCTTACAGAACATTTAGGAAATGAAATATTTTTGTCCTTTACTAACATGAACTCTGCTGTAAGTTCAGTATTATTTGCTGTAACTGAAATGGTCAGTGTTCTGAATTAGAGTTTAAAAATGTGTTTACTGGTTCAATTGTAAAGAAAATAATAATCAGCATTGGATCAGGAAAAGAGTCATTTAAATACTAAATGCACATTATATTCTTGTACATTATGCACTGGTTCAGGTTCAGATTTGGTCTGTACACGAGAACTAACGCTTCAGATTAACAGCCTGATTACGTTACTGTTTTGTGTAAGAATTCAATTAAATTGTTTAGCTCAATCTTTGGATTTATCTTTTTTTTCCCGGCACTAATTATAATTTCTTATTCGTGCCTGAACATTCTTAATTTTCAGTTCAGTATCTCAGGACTCTGTTACATAAACACTCAGTTCGGGGCTTTTTCCAGATTAGCTCACTCTAACTCTGATGTTTAGTTCAGTGCTGAGGTGAGCTCACCGTAATGAGATGGACAGACTGTTGTTTACAGGCGACACAGTGGCAGGACCGGTCAAGCCAAGAAATTGCTAAATGTCCATCGTTCTTGTACACTGAGGGTGTGATGAGCATTTTGAGGTTGGATAAAGCTGAGTGATTTGGCCTAACAGGTGGATGAAGTGTAACTTCAGATAGTTATTCTATTTAAGATAATTAAATAAGAAAATTGCCAGATATTAAATAAATTACATTTAATGTGACTTTTGACATTTATAAAGATCAGTACAGTCACAGATTTCACTTTACAAATTTTTCAGCCACTCCAGACTTCGGCCCTGCGGGTCACACGGGTGCGCGGGGACATCCGGCATGTTTCCATCGTCCCGTACAGGAACTAAAGTAAAGCATGTTAGGAGTTACGTGAGCAGTGACAAGACGTTGAAGGTACTGATGCAGAACTTTTAGTCAGGAACTTAAAATGAGAGCTCCAGCGGGTATTGTGTTGTTTTCCACGTTTAAAAAAAGGGTTTCTAACTACTGTATGAGGGGTCAGAAGAACACCTACCGGGGTAATTGTACGGTGTGACTTGGTTCAGCATGGTGGTGTATTTGGTGTAGGGGCTCACCATCGGTAAAATCAAAGCTGCAGAAATTCAGAAATATAAACAAAGAAGAGTAATTCACAGACAGAGTCACAACTATATACAATCAAATGATGTGACCCACACTATTTACTTTTTTTTTTTTTTTTTTTTTTTTACACATTTCACAACCAAAGGACAGTAAATGTTATTAGCATAAAGATTTCTTCACTGTATGTAATATTTGTACAGGATCTTATTCACATCATCACCTGTAGATATATATATATATTTTTTATTAAAATAAGGACAATAAGATCTTTTTTTTTTTTTTAATCACACTGACCCAGAACGCCAAGGCCACATGCTACAGTCACAACCGGCTCCTTATTCCAGGCGTTCTTCAGGAACCTGCCAACTGCAGACAAAACACATTTTAACACAGACGTCAACAAACAGCCATACAATGATTACACAGAGTTTAAGGGAACATATGCACAACCCGGGGCGGCACGGTGGCTTAGTGGTTTAGCATGTTCTTCTCTCAGTGCTAGGGATTCCCGGTTCGAATCCCCATTTTGGTGGAGTTTGCATGTTCTCCCCGTGTCCGCGTGGGTTTCCTCCCACAGTCGAAAAACATGGATCAAGTCAATTGAGTTCTCCAAATTGCCCCATATAGGGTGTGTGTGTGTCTAAGTGAGTGAGTGTGTGCCCAGTGATAGATTGGTGTCCTGTCCTGGGTCTATCTGCTCAGCGCCCAAAATGTTCTCCCCTGGATGGGCATGGGGAACCCCCCCCACGCGACCCTAATAGAGGTTGAAGCGGAACATAATAGATGGATGGATGGAACGCACAACCCAAATGTCATTATAGTTATGAGAGTGATGGGCGTGTTATTTAAAACCCATCCACTGATCCAGCAATATGGGATTAGTAGTTAGTATGTTCTCCTCTCCGCTCCAGGGTTCGAATCCCAATCTTTTTTTTTTTTTTTGCATGTTCCTCCCGTGTCTGCATAGGTTTCCTCCGAAACCCATGCTCTTCCCACAGTCCAAAAACATAGATTCAAGGTAAAGTGGATGCTCTAAATTGCCCAATATAGTGTGTGTGTGTGTGTTTGTGTCCAGTGATAGATTGCCCCCCTGTCCCGGGTGTATCTGCCTAGCGCCCGAATCCTTCTCTTCTGGACTGGCACGAGGAATTTAATTAAATATTAAAACTTCGAAGCTGCGATTACAATTAACTACAAGCTTCAAGGTCACCGTCGTTTCATTAAAAGTCTAACGCAGAATCGCATTTCGCTTTTTTTAAAAGTCATTTAAACATTTCATTTTCATAACAATGACAGAAATCTCCTCCGATTCCGCAGAGTTTAAACCTCTGAACCTCCGGCTCGTTTCTAAACACTCACCGGCCGCCATGATCCTGCTGTAGGCTTTTCTGGTGGTTCATGGGAATTGTAGTTCTAATATGTGATTCTCTGACGCGATTCCGGATGTGGCGTAAATAATGTGCGCCACGAAGAAACGTTTTTTTTTAATCTTTATAATGGTGCTCGTTTTGATCTCCAGCAAATAAAAAGCAGAGAAGCTTCACAGCGAACGAGCCGCAGAATAAACTAAAGAAACTAAAGAAACACAGTGAGTACATCAGCGAGCTGCGGTAACGAACAACGCTTATAAAGACTTTAATTCCATAAACATTAAAATACCTTCCAATTCTGTAAAACGGTTCTAAATTAATGTGAAGATTTTGGTTTTCCGTTGAGACGCGCAATTAAAACGATTAGATTAAAAAAAGATTCTATTTATTCCAATTGTGCGACCGCCGGTCACCACAGCGAGGCGCTGTTTAGTCGCTTTCATTATAACGTTAACGTTTATTATTGCTCTTATTACATTTATACATTAAAATAACCTTAAATATTCATTAATCATTATGTTTCTAAAACAATATAAACTTTTTTCTAGTGTCTCATTACTCTAATGTTAATAATTAAATTATACGACTTTACTAAAAATTATAATAGACATCGACTGGTCATTTTAATAGATACAGCTTGAATCTTTATTGTTTATCATGAGACAAACGTGGTGTACATCAGATCCACCTACTCTAAAGATAGTTTATATATAGATAATATAAAGATGGAGTTTGTAGTTGTACAGTTCCATTCTGCAGTCTGTCAGTGTCTGATGGTCAGGATCCGCAAGACGACCGTAGAGATGATACTAACCAGTCTTACACTAACCCTGCGAACTGTACAGGGTGTTATGTTTATGAAATTTGTCATTTAAAGCGGCTCAACTTAAAAGTCCCAATTTTAACATTTTATAAAGGCCACTGGTTGATGACTTTTTAAAACTACATCTGTGAACATAGACTGTATAATAAGTACCTGATATATAATAAAGTCATTTGTGTCTCTTGTAGATAATGGAGGACTTTTCGGGCCTGGCACTGCCTCCTCTGTTCGGCGGGCACATTCTGGAGGCAGAGCTCGAGGCAGCGGGGGTGGAGTTATCTTCAGAAGGAACTGAGATTCTGCAGAGCGGAGGTTCTGCTCCAGATGAGCAGAAGGAGATGAGCGAGATGGACAGGAGGAAATATTTTGCACTGAGCAGAAGAGTGAAGGAGATCGAACAGGTCAGAGAATTAAGACCGAATCCGTCGTAAAAACAAAGATATAGTCTCTATTTACACTTTTTGTCTGCTTTTTAAAAAATGTTTTATGTGCATTTAATAATTTAATTTAATTAAAGTTTCCTTTTCTGGCCTTTTATATGTAAATATTTCCTTGTTAGAAAATAAAAATGAAATTTCCATAAAACATTTATAGAATTTAAATATTTCATCTCTACATAATTGAAAAGAAAAATCTTTTAAAATATTTTTTGGTCGTATAAACTGCTTTACCACAATGAACTGGGTACTGGCGCCATCTGGTGGAGAAGCGTGGTAATTAACGATTTTTATAATTTCGACAAATTTAGTATTTATATTTATACTCCGTGTTAAAATATAATCGCCAGTGAAAAAGGTTTAAGGATTTTACCTAAACTGTAAACTTAAATCACCAGACCGTTTTCATTTTCTTGTCCTGCATTAGGAATGTAATCTGGGATGTTTGTGAATTGTACTAAATTCTCTTAATTAAAAACAGTTTCTTTTATTTGGTTTATTTTAATTTTTGTTATCTGTGACTCTCAACTACAGCATTGTTTTTTATCTTTACATTGTAGTTTAATTAATGTTGGTAATTAAATCGAATTGAACTTCTTAACTTATTTATTAGAACCGTATTTGTTATAATAAATTTGTTATTCCGAGATTATTTTAAGAACTCACCAAGTAACAGTCTATTTGGCTCTACCTGGTGGGAAGCGATATTATTTTACTTAGTTCTGCACTTACACTTTTTTTATTATACGAGTCGAATTAAACTTTTTTTTTTTTTTTTTTTTTTTTTGCTGTATCGTGTTACATTGCATAAAAAATATAAAGAGAGGTTTTGTGATTTAGTAATCATGTTTTTTTTAAACTCAGGTAAATGAGAAGATTCTAGCTCGCCTTCATCACGTTCAGAGGCTGACACGAAGACTAAAGAAAGAAAGGAGGTAAAACTTATAACGTGGTTGAGGCTTAACCTAAAAGTATTTTATTTAAAACATTATCTATTAAAATACATGTAAAGCGGTGAATCAGGACTGTCACAGATTAAATGCTGTTCCTATTTAAACCATTAAAATAATAACTGAATCTGTTTCAGATTCCTCATGAAGACTCTGGATTCATACGGAGACGATTACAGAAATGCAGTGCTCACATTACCACTAGAGGTAACAAACATCCCATAATATAATACTGCAATAAAGTCAAAGTTTAACAAATCGTACAGGTTTATTGATTCATATGTATAATAATTTTAATGTTATTTTTCTGAACCAGTATGTTAAGTCTCAATTTGTTATGTAAAATACAGTGTAAAGCAATTCTACTGTTTGGCCTCAAGAGTACTAAGATTTATAGAAGTGTTCGTTTACAAAAGTGCTAATTAAAAGTTATTTACTTCGATTTAATCTGAGGGATTAAAAAATAATTCCACTAATTATACAAGAACCTGAGAAAAATGATAAATCTCAAAAATAGTCTGCTTTTATAAAATAATTGATGCACAAACTGTGGTTTAAAAATGTCCTCAATTTACTTTTTATAATTATTCATCTTTATTTAAATGTACTTGTTTCTTCTAAATGTGTTTTATGTTGAATTCATTAATCTTAATTTATTTTAGGAAGAGACTGCAACCAATTTTGACAGCACACCAGGAAAAGATGATGCCTCCTCCCCCTCCATCATCAACCAATCAGCATGCGGAGTAAAGAAAAAAAGGCATCGAGTTCCAAAGGAGCGAGAGCATGATGCACCTCAGGTACGAGACTCACTTTAATTAGGAAACTGGACATCGGTTCATTGATCTAATCAGTCACATGGCAACATCTAAAGAGAAACGTCTATGTGGTTTTTTTATTTATTTGCAGACATTAAGTTGCTCTTAAATATGAATGTGTCTGTTCTGTAAGTGATAGAGGATTGTAATGAGCTAAAGCTTGTTTTTTTAGTAATTATCTAATTACTTCTTTTTTCTATAGAGTATAGGCTGTTAAAAACGGCTGTTTTGGCGCCCTCTTGTGGACTTTAGTGGATGCGCTATTAGAGTAATTTCCGAATAAATCTTAATGTATTTAAAACGTCACACCATAAAGATTTTTTTATTTTCTAATCATTATTATCTTAAAAATAAATAAACTGCAGATCTGAGATTTAGTTTTTCTGTTGAGATTTCAGTTTTTATTTATTTTCTTCAGCTCAGTCAGGGTCTTATTTTAAAGTACAGAGTTTTTAGCCTTATAAATATAATTATAATATGACTATAATTATATAGAAGGTGTTTAACAAAAAAAAAACAGGTACCAGGTAATCTGACACTTTGTGTTTCAGGTTGAACCGGATCAGTGTGCAATGACGGAGTCTTCGTTTGCGGCGTTCCCGAGTCCCAGCTCCCTCTCTCACTGAGGACGACGCAGCTTCAGCCAGTTGTGATTGTTTTCCTCAGTAATGTTCACACTAACGCCGTACTGTGTCTGCAGTGAAGACACTGCTGCACTTTATCGATGTTTGCCGTAGCGGTTTAAGCGACGGTACAAGTAACGCAGTCGCTTCTCTAGCACGTGTTTGTCCTCCGTCATCATTCTGTCGCCGACCATTTTTTTCTTTCGTATCAGCCGCTGGTACTCATTGCCGCGGAAGCCACGCAGCCATACGGGTCCGGTGATCAGGGCTTTGGGGTGAATCTTGAAACCTCCTGATAAGATACAAAAACACTCAGAACCAATACCAATAACACAACGTGTATGTTGAGTGTTTGCAGTCTGGAGCCACTTCATGAAACCAATAACAAACATGTCATGAAGCAGTTACATTAATAGATTAAGATGTATGGTTAATTAGTTTGGGTGTTTGAAGCCAATTAGAAAGGGCTCATTATGCTGCAGTTTGACGAATCAGTTTTCTTAATGGCTTTTAACAATCAGCTGCTTATCCACTAAGTAGTACTGTTCCCATATCAGTAGATTAGTGAGTGATCATTAAAGACTTTTAATAAAACTGATTAGTCAAACTGCAGCATAACGAGCTCTTTCCTGTAATTGTACACTGCAAATAGAGCAAGGAGTCCAAGTTAAACATAAGTCCTTCTTAATTTATTAATTTATTACTGTAATTGCAGAATGACCTTCATAAATTAAACAAAAACAAAACTGATGACGCTGCATTTTGTCTGAACAGTAATGTTCATGTTAATTATTAAGCGGTGTACAGAATGCATTTAATTCACTGCTTCTTTAAATGAAAAATACAAAGACACACCAGAAAATCCAGAACAGTGACTTTGCTCTACAGAGAAAATGCTGACTGCATAAGCAAAGTAGTACCGAACTCAGGGACACACATCACTACACAAGCGCTGCGTTTACACACACACCCTTTTACCTGGAACTCTCGGGCTGCACCTGTACAAAGCTTTTTGTAATAAAATTAAAATTTATCAGACTTTCTATGGCTCATGTTTTTAGGATGTAAAGTGTTGGATGCATGTGATTGTGTGCATCTGTTAACTATGCCTCATGCTGATGCCCTGCTCCTTAAACCTGCTGTTGGATGGTTGTGTGTTTAGGACTTACCCAGAATGCCAATGTTGTCATAAACCCCAAACGTGCACCTCTTCTCTGTCCACCGGTCCACCTGTTTCAGTGCAGGAATAGTGGGCATGCGCGAACGCAGACACACACCTACAACAAAGACAAAGCTTTTAAAAGGGGTTTTCTGAATCTGCTTTAGTATAACTGCTAAAAATAGAGACCAAGAGCAGACGAGTGGCAGCATTTAGTAATTAAGATTTATTTAAAAAATAAACTAAATGTCAGCACACTTTTATCATTTATTAACTTTGCATCAATAAACTAATAAATAAAGTGTTAAATTAATAAACAATAACAATCAGAGGTGAGTAAAGATCTATAATCATTTCTCACTGCTAATTCAAATCCACGTTCTTAAAAAAAATATAGCACACGGTATAAAGTAATTTACAGAACGTTACACTGGACACAAAAAGTTTAACTTCAGGTTTATCAGCATGTTTATCTGTACACAACCCTCACCAAACAACACAGTTATTAACAACCACACACTTCAACACTGCATCAAACTCATATTACAAACCTACAATCCTGCTTCATATTCAATATTAACACAACGCAGCTCCAATAACCAACAAATCAGTTGTGCAGAACTAAAACCACAATGAATTACAGTTCAATAAAAAAATTCTGCTTAAAAATGAAATCTCACAATTTAACTTCACATAAATAATAATACACCACCATAAATTAATCTGAACCAGTTTAGTAACCACCATCAACAACTAGATTCCTGATATTACAACTTAAACCCATCACATTTAAAAAAAAAAACACATGGATATTTATAAAGAAACACAATCACATGTTGTACTCCAGCACATCACCTGATCTACCATTAAAGACTTATTATTCTGCAGTGGTGAAAAGCTGCTCACTGAGCTCAGGAAACACTTTCTTAAAATGCAATAAAATCTGTCGATTTTCAGAATCAGCTGTCAGTAAAAAAAAGTGACTCTTTAAAAATAGATTTAACAATTAAATAAACTAATTCATTAAACGAGCAGCTCCAGTCCTTAAATCTGATTGGCTGAGCCGTTTGTCCGCCGTCACATAATTAATAATAATAATAATAATACACACCTCTGAGCGCTTCTGATAATTAATACATTATTTTAAATCGTAGCTGATTTAATTAGTCGTGATTAATAACACCTCTGTATGGGATTTATTCAGAATAATGTCACGACCTCTGGTGTTTTTTTTTTTTGCTTTATTACCAAAAGATGATCTGGTGAACCTTGTGTCTCATCTTTTGTATTAAATCGGAATTTGTTTAATCGGTGATTTGTATAATTAATCGTTAGTTCATTAATTCGTGTGTTTCAGTCACCTGTATGAAGCGTTCTGCTGCAGAGTGTTAAAGACGAGCGCCACAGAGACAAGCCGCGGTTTATTAAGCCTCCAAACACAGCCATGTTACTGAAATAACAGACAATATAATCACATTAGAACAACATTACAACAACATTAGAACAACATCAAAGACCTCCGCTGTAACCTTCAGGCTCGCGGCGGCGCGGCCTTTAATGACTGAAGAATAAAAAGTGTGAACCTGAATCCGAGCCTCAGACTTTCAGCGAAAACAGAAAACAGAAAACAGAAAAGTCCATTCAGTTCATTCTGAAGAAAACCAAGTTACAACCAAATTACAACCAAATTACAACCAAATTACAACCAACTTACAACCAACGTACAACCAAGTTACAACACAAACAGCACCGTCCCCTCCACTCAACCACGCCGACAGCCAACATGGAGCTCCCGCTGTCAAAATAAAAGTCTCCAAAATTCACGCTCGACTATAAAAGTTCAACGAGATTCCAAAGTAAACACAAATTATTAAACAATTATTAATCTAAAATTAAACACATAAACCATGAAGAAATCTTAGGACAAAAAAAGGATATAAAGTATACATAATATATGAATATACATAAACATAATAAAAAACCTTTTAATAGACGGTGCGTTAAAGAGTTTACTGAAGTCCTGCCTCACTGCTCTCATTATGTTTAAAGTTCATTCATTAGCTTAATCTTAATCCTCAACTGAGGGGGGGGGGGGTTCAGGCACTGAGCAGATACACCCAGGACAGGGTGCCAATCTATCACTGGACACACACACACACACTCTATATGGGGCAATTTAGAGCATTTAATTTTTGGACCATGAGAGGAAACCAGAGAACCCGGAGGAAACCCACCCATCACTGAGAGGAGAACGTGCTCAACACTAAGCCACTGGGCTGCTCCTTTGCTTAAATACATGTTATTGTAATAAAACTCCACTACAGTTCTCCACCCGCTGTTCCAACTAAGCCTTTGTTCCAATGTCCTCTGAGGCTCCTCTTTGTGAGGAGACCGTTTCTGGTGATGAATGATTGAAGTCACTGATATCAGTAGGGACAGATCAGTACCTCTCGACGCAGGAACACAGAACTCCACTCATTCCTCCTGCTCCTCCTGATAGATGGAGAGAGAAACGGCGCTGTACGGGTCCAGAACGATCACAGCACAACGGACCATACTGATCAGCAGGAAGACACAGAGAAGGACGAAGAAGAAGAGAGCAAAGCCCAAATCCACATCAACATCCAGCTGTGACCGAGCCAGAGGAACATCCATGACGGAACCGACCACCGGTTCACCAGCATGAAGACAGAGACATCAAGAGTGACCCCTTCACCTGGAGGCCAAAATTTCCTCCAGACACTTTATTAAAACTTGTTCTGATCATCGAGGCGACGGTCGACTTCAGTCCCGGCTTCTCAATAAGAAAACAACTTATTTAAATTCACTTAAGTCAAATTTTGAAATAAAATTTTATATGTAGATAAAAATGTTTAAAAGGGAAATTACAGTTCATCCTTTCTGACATTTATAAACAAATACAAAACATTTTTAGTATATTTTAGTTCATATTTGAAGTCCCATGGTTGTTGTTCTTCTGTAGACACTGAGGATCATCAATCAGTTAAAACTGAACTGACTAAAATAAAAACTAAATAAAAAAGGGGTTATTTAGGAGCGTTGGTTTGGTATTGGTTACTTACCCTGCTGCCCTCACTCTCATTCAGCTCCTTCTCTTACTTACACTAAAAGTTTTATCGTACGCGCACGCGCTTACACACACACACACACACACACACTCTCTCTCTCTCTCTACCACCCTCTCCTTACTACAGGTTTTAAATAATATTTTCTCATAATAATTCATGTTTTCTCAGTATATCTGAATTCCACAGTGCAATAAAAGTACAATGTTAGAGAAATCAGAATTAAATAGAGAATAAATAAGTCTTTCATTTCAGTCCAGGTACAGTGTAAACGATGACATGAATTTCTTTAATTACATTATTAAAGATTCAGATGTTTTACATTAGCCCAGCGATGGATTGGCGTCCTGTCCTGGGTCTATCTGCCCAGCGCCTGAGACGTTCTCCCCTGGATGGGCATGGGGAACCCCACCGCGACCCTAATAGAGGATAAGCGGAAGATAATGAATGAATGAATGAATGTTTTACATTAACACTCCCGATACGGTTTGTACACGCTGTTAAAATGTCCTGTTGATCTGTCAGCACTGTCCTCCTTTATAGGACACATTTAATGATGACATTCTCACACAGAACTTTCATCAAGGTGCACAAACACGGCACGGTGTCCTGATGCAGCACCTGATTTGTTCAGGTTAATGTATGTGGTGTATGAAGCCAAACAGACAGACTGAATGTGCAGCTGCACTCTGAGGAAGTCAAAGTTAACAATTCAAGTTAATAAAGAAAATGATAAGTTCACCATCAAAACAAACAACCAGAAGTAAACAAAACCAAAAAAAGTAGTCAAGCAATTCAATCTGCAGAAGTTAATCAGATCTCCAGCGCTGATCAATGATTCAGTGCTGATCCCACGGACACAGCAGAGTCACACGACTACATTACACATTAAAGCTCATTTAGAACCCCATTAAAGAAGAACCTTTAGATCCACCAATAACAACAACAACAAATAAAGATGGAACAAACTAGAAATAAAGATCCAATAGAAAATAAAAGAGCATCAAAATAAATAAATAAATAAACTGAAAATACATAAATGTTTAACACTGTATAGACACGTTATTGGAAGAAAAACTCAGCACAGTATCAGGAGCACGTATACACACACAGACACATGTTCTGAATGACAATTTTTGTGAAAATGGCAAACCGAACCCGAGACTTTTGATGCTGATTCCACAATAATACAACGGTGTGTGTGTGTGTGAAAATGTTTCATTAAAGCTTAAAAAAAGATAAATGCTGATAGATCAGAAAAGTGTGGACAGACCTGCTTTAGACGATCTATTAATGTACACAAAATAAAAGTGTATTTTAAAATAATTATGAACCTTAAAAAATTACTAAGTGTTTAAACCACTAAAGGTTTTGGGGTGTGAGGGGTGAGAAAGGTTCTACAAAAGTTTCTAAGGTGCTGCCACCTGTGAATAGAAAAACTTAAATATCACATAAAACATTTTTTTTTCTCAAAGTAATTTAATGCAAAAAAAGCCAAACAGTTTCTCTTTAACATTTTCTTATACATATAATTTGATATTTATGTATCTGTGTGTAACATGAACTGTATTTTCATATCAGTGTTAAAAACTTGCATCAAAGTAAACAAACAATATCATCAAACATGAATAAACTGACCTCAGAACCACCCACCCGCTCGTCCGTGTAATACATGTGAATTAGACCACAGCCGGTCAATCACAGGCTCTCACACACATTAACTTAATGAAACAAAAGAAAAGAATTAAATCTTTGGATTATTTAATCTATTTGTTAATTAATGAAGTTGCACCAGTGAATGTGGACTACGTTGGAATCTCATCGCTCATCATCTAGACTGTACAACACTAGTTTAGTTAAACATATCTTTTACTTTAAAAAAAAAAAAAAAACCCATAGTTTTAATTATTTTCTTCATTTACATATACAGATCAGATCAAACTGGCCACCATCTCTTCTTTTTCTACTTCTTTTTGCGTTTTCACTCATTATTATTTAGGGACAGTGATGAACTTACAAGACTTGGTCAGTGTTTTACCCAAGATGCCCTTCCTGACACCACCCTCACCCTCTGCTGGGAAACAGGCCACCACCTCAATCCTGCCATTTCAACACTAATTATGACGAAATCTAAAAAGGTAAATTCATGTGGAGTGAGGCAGTGAACACTAAACAATAACTGGTGGCAGCTGATCGAATTAGCATATGCAAATAAAATAAGTAGGTAGTTTGATGGAGAAAACGAACATCAGCACAGATAAGGCTACAGTGATCGGTCCGTTGCTGATTTGCATATTAGACGATCGAGTCGGTATATAAAAAAAAAAAAGAAAAAATCACTGAGACGCTGCACGTTTTGAAACTTCATAAAATTCAGGACCAAAAATTCAAAAGAATTTAAATATGTTTCAAAGCCCTGAATGTTTCTCCTTATTTAAAATCAACACACATTATATACCACTGAAGTATAAACTGTAAAAACCACGTATAAAGACTTTATATTTATTATAAACCAGGAAACCTCACTGATGTCACTGAACTGCATAAACTGTGTGTGTGTGTGTGGGGGGGGGGTTTCATTCTTTTTGTAAAGAAATTGGGGTGGGTGGGGGGGGGTGCAGTTTTAATAACATTCCTTAATCACATTCAGGCTGATAAGAAAAGTCCTGATAATCAGCCAATATTTTAACCAACCAATATTTCCGAGCTGCCACAATTTATTGATTAATTGCAAACTATTTTAGTAATTAATTCAGGTACAATATTATTTTTCCATAAGAATTTCTAATCTTCAACTATTTTTAAAGCCACGATGGTAAACAGAACATCTTTCTGACATTGTACAGCGTGAGATCTTATTAATTAAAAACATTAAATGATTAAATCACAATGAAAGTCATCATTAAGGTTGCAGCTCTACATCTGCTCATGTCACAAGTGTGAAGAGAAGAAGCACCGTGTCTGATTTAATGAAACTCATTTCAGCATTAAACTGTGACAGACTTATTTAGAAAGAAGTGCAATTACATAATTTGCATAATTCATTTTAGTGAACAGATAACAGATGGTTTGAGGAACATAATGTGCTAGCTCTGAAATCTGTGTGTGTGTTTGTGTGTGTGTGTGTGTGTGTGTGTGTGTGTGTGTGTGTTAATGGGGAAACCTAACTCAGTGTGTTGGACTGATTGTGCTCACTATGTGCACTTGTGCGTGGTTTTTTTTAGGACACAGCCACTTTCTCTTTAAGGAAACGCTTGACTCTGACGTTGTGATGTTTCAAAGAGGAAGAAAATGAGGTGAAGAGAAAGAAGGCCATCACTCATCCCTCAAACGGCGGGAAGATGGGCATTTCAGAAAAATCCTCATTGCCGAAGTTTCCTGACGGAGCCAAAATAGACAGAACATCCTGCAGGAATAAAAGAGACCAACATTAACATGGATTAACGACCGCGCTGCGCACAGAGTCCTACACTACATTAATAAACATTATAATTACAGGAAACATGTCGTTTTGGTTATTCTGCATGTGAGGATGGGCCTCTGCACTGTTCTGGGTGTGTGGTTGATTTTGCCATTGCTGCCACCCTGCTGCCTCTGCTGGTCTGGAATTGAATTGCGGCCCTGGCTGACCTGCATCACCTTCAAAGAGACAATAAAAATTGCACAAAATAAAAAAAAAAAAAAAAAATCACATTTTACAATTTTAATATGTTCAAAAGGAACAAGGACACGTAACAGTTATGTGTTCCATACCGTATCCATTAGACCCTTGGTGGTTGCGAGGGTTCATCTGAGGGTAATTTGAGGTGTTTGATGTAAGATTAGCTGAAGCTCCTCCCATCTGTCCATAAGAGGATGATGAAGAGGATGAAGGTGCAGAACTGTAAGTTCCCATTGTGAATGGGGCAGATTGATTTTTCCCTGTTTGCTGCTGCTGCACATGCAAATATTTACACACACACACACACAAAGCTTTAATTTGAATAATTAATTAGATGAGTTTAACTGCACTAGTTAAATATTATAATTACCTGTGTTAACTGTGTGTTAAATGGGGTACGTGGTTGAGCCCAAGCTGCAGAGGCTGTTGCGTTTCCAGCATGAGTCTGAATTGGGCTACCACCGCTGTTCACAGGGAGACCAGAGGGGGCACCCTGACGCGACATGTGGGTCAACATCTGACCTGCAGAGGAAGCTGATCTAAAAGGCACAGACATGCAGAGCAACCCGTAAAATTAATTCTGTAAAATAAACACATCTTTTTGTGAAGCACATCATATCTGAGTGGACAGTACTCCAATACAGCTCAACTGATGTTTTAAATGAGTTTATTAGGACTTTATTTTATTATTACTTATTTGGAACAGAACCACACTGCAATAAGCTTGTAAAGGATACAAAATACAAGTGTTTCATAAAGACACTACACCAAAAAAATTTTTTTATGCTGCTTGTTATTAAAGAATAATACGTGTGTGTGTGTGTGTGTGTGTGTACCTGAAGGGCTCATTAGGTCGATTGTTGGCACTGAATGAGACAGCTGGAGTATAAACCTGCTGCGCAGTAGGAGGTGCACTGGAGGGTAGAACTTTAGAATGATCTGAGGGTTTTAAAGATAAAAAAATATATAATTTAAATTTTATCTCTCATTAGACATATTAGTCTATTTGTACCGTTTTTTTTTTTTTCCCCTGTTCATGTAAATTTTTTTGAAACTGTAGAATAGTTTAACTCTGTGTGTGTGTGTGTGTGTAAGTGAGATGAGTTCTTACTGGGGTCAGCTCCTACTGATTGCACTGGAACCTTGAGCAGAGATAAGAGAGACAATGTTACACTATCAGAACTTAATATTATTGCTCTTCATCTGTCCCTCCACCCAGCTATCCATTTACCATCCATCCACCAAATATTCAGTAATAGCTCTAAGCCACCAGCAGCCTCTTAGCGCCATCTTGTGGCTCTCTGACTTTGTCCCGTAGTTCTGAACGCAGATAAACTGTGAACTTGCCTGAGGAAGAGTCACTTGTGCAGACTCGTACATTTCCTCTCTCGCTCCACCCCCCTCCAGCTCTGCCTGCTGCTGCTGAAGTTGCCTTTAACAAAGAGAATGCAAATAAAAAATAACAGAGGGTGTTAAAAAAAATATACATCAATCAGAATAATAAACGTCAGCGATCACCCACCACCAAGATCTAACAAACCCATCACCAAACGATAGCATCCCTTAACCCTGGACATGGACACCCATTCTCGTAACCATGGACACCCAATCTAGCTGGTGTAGTCATGCTGTTAGAGCCTACTCAACACTAAGAAAAAGAAGAATGGATGAGGAGGGACAGTGGGAGAGAGCGCTGCCCAGTGGGCAGGTCAGAGAAGGGTCAGCTGGCTAATCCGGGCTCACCTGGCATGGTTTATCTGCCCCGGACTGGAGGCGGTTGGGCAGCCGGGGCTGTTTTGCCCCAGAGAGGGGGGTAATGCCCCCCTGGGTGAAGAGAGAGGGGAGAGTGCATCCTGATTTGAAGCTTTACTGTCAGAAAAGGATGGAGCAATCAGAGAACGTTTAGATATTTAGAGAGGAGGAGATTCAGGAGTGAGCAACAACAACTTCTGTTTAACTTTGCAACAGTACATTTCATCAGAGGCAAACTAAAGGGGCTCAGACATCACTTCCCTGCAGATAACGGATAAAGACACAAACATAATAAACATCATGCTTAATAAGATCATTAGGAACTTTTAAGATTTCATGGGTTATTCAGCAATTATTTAATTAGCGATACAGAAAACAATAGTTTCAATCATCTTACCATATTAAATTAGTTTATACCATATGTAATGTTATCAGTTTGTTGTTATTCAGAGAATAAATGTGATCTACTGCTTGGTCCACCATTCTGAGTACTCTGCATGTGCATCCATACTGCCACCCATCCTTTCATTTAACGAACAGAATCACAAATGTGTGTGTAGTGCAATAACACCAGTCATCTGGATACTGATGTAAAATACAAAAAAAAAAAAAAAACATGATAACAGTTTCTGTACAAAATCACATTTACCCGTCCTAGCTTATATCATCCAGCCACCGGTGTTATCCAGCCTTGTCCTTTCACCTGTTTCACAAAAAGCCACACAGTAATCTAGCGTGTTCCTACATCCTCCAGTCCAACCATCGGCGCTTTCCTCTTCCAAGCTCCTCCTCACCACCCCCTCCCACCCACCATCTGCCCATTCAGCCAGTCTGCACGTCATCTGCCTATTCAGAATTTAAAAACCACAAGAACAAAACACTTACTTGACATTAGTGTTGGTGCATATGATGTACTCGATCTCTTCAGAGTATGGGTTTTGGAAGGTAAAGGAGCTGGTCCTCATCCAAATCCACTCGCCCGATTTGACTCGAAAGCGGAACATCACTGACAGAACCTGACCTCTGAGCTTTAACACCTGGGTCAAAGATTATTATTTCAAATAGATTAAATTCAATTCTGAATAAAAGACACTAAAATCGGAAAAAGAGATGTTATTCATCAGACACACACACACACACACACACACACCTGCTGTAAGCTGTCTCTTAAAAGACCCTGGTCCTCTTGATGTGCCAGTTCAAGAAAGTTCTTTCCCAGCAAATCCTGCAAAATATGATTTTTAACAGACAGTAAGATCATATACTTTAGGAACTGGATTATATTTTTATATGCATTAATCAAATATGTATCATAATATTAAATATATAAACTATGGGTGTACCAGTACACTGAATATACATATTGTGCCCCTTAGTGTTCAAATAGTTGAATCAAATTGCATTAGGTGGCACTAACAACACATGTG
>JAFMOD010000342.1:168700-203854 GCA_019802435.1 Corydoras maculifer
TATAAATGTATTGCAGCGTGTTTAGGATTTGACACAAAACGCAAAACGACGGTCGATTTTAGTTTTAGTCTTAATCTAGTTAAAAGTTAAACTAGGCCCGCCGGCTAACTTGCCTTTAGCCGAGATGCTAAACATAGTTATAACAATTAAAATAAAACAAAATGCAGTCAAAACAACTGCCGATATTATCATTTAAAACATCCACAGTGTTACTGATGAATAAATATTGGAGTGAAAGCGGTTACCTGGGTTGGAAGAAGCCATATCCAAAGTGGAAGTGAACGGTAGCTAGCAGCTAACTCTGCTAACCCATAAACAAAACAAATGGAGGTTATTAATTAAACCCTGAGGTCGCGTCTCTTTTTTTTCTCTGCAGAAGAATTCAGAATATAATCTCACACCTTCATCAACAGCATTCTGGATTCCCGGTGATGTGAAGCGGTTTACTGATGGAGAGCTGATGGGGTTGTGGGTTTAAAGCCCTCTGCTGCTGATGGAGGACGGAGCTCCAGCTTCAGGAACAAAAACAAAACAAAAAACAAAACAAGTGACTTTAAAAATGAAGCTGAGATCTGAGAGCCGCTGCCGATCAAAGGCACCGCCTGGTAAACTTCATCAATCAAACATGAAGCCTTTTTGTTATTATTATTAGTATTATTTATATCATGACGTCAGGAAGTACATGCAACGTAAGTAACTAAAGCCACTGAAAACGCGTATCGACTCCTGTTACATTTATTAAATGAAATGCAGCACAGTAGATCAGATCAGTTATGCTTCTATTGGTCCCTGATTTGGGGAATTCAGCATTCTCAGCAGCAAAGCGACAAAAATTAAATTGTTAAAAATAAGAAATGTCAAAAATCATCAAAATTAAAAGAAATACACATTTGGAATATATCAGTCTGTGTGTAATGAATATAATTGACAAGTTTTCCTCATTTAATGGACTTAATATAATAAATCCACACGATATTCAAAATCTTTTTGACCAGCATCTGTATAGACAATCTGTGTTTTGAGTTGTTCTATTTTACGGAAATCTTACATCTCGATATACAAAAAAGTAAGACTGGATGGTGCATTTGAAGGACATAGGAAAGTAAAATAATTTTGTGACCTGGATGGTAAACGTATCATAACTGACTCCTGTCTTTAACAGACTCCTGCAGACTGGTTAAAAACTATGTCTTTAATATTATAATAATTGAATCTTTATTTTGAATAATAGTAATTAAATAAAGTTAAGTAGTGACTGCATCATCACCCATGCCAAAACATGCAGATACATAATCAAACAACCCGGTAACGTAATTAAATATAAAGTGTAACTAGCTTCTAAAATTCACATTTGCTGTTCCGACATGGTCACATGTCCTCAGCTGATAACTGATATTTTAAGAACATTAATAAAATAAAGAATGGTGAGTAATTAAAACACATGCTTCAATTTATCATTTTATGTTTTTTTAATATTAATAAACATCAGGGCACAACGATGGAAAATCATAAATCAAAAACAAATATAACACTGTCCTTTGGCTTTGGTAATCTCTGCAGGGAGAAGCGCAGGGGAGGTTTGGGAGAAAAAAAAAGAAAGAAAAAAAAAAAAGCACAGCACATTAAGGCATTAAGGAAATGAAATCAATGAGGAGGAGGAAGTGAGTCCTAAAAATACTAAAGACAAAGAAACAAGTGGAGTGTAATGAGATGATTATGAGAGAAGGTTTGTGAGTCTCATTAAAAACCATGTTCTAGTTGGAGATGTTCAGTGTGCACTTGTTGACGTCGTTAAATTGGATTCTGACATGAAGGAAGCAGCACATAATTAAGATATTAAATGTACATAAAGGTGAATAATGGAACTTTCAATTCCTTAATTACATTAGAATTGCATCATCTCTTTCCTTGTGTTCTTATATTTACAGAATTTTAAGGATAAGTTTAATATGCAGGTTTTATGCATCTGTTTGTAATCTAGCACGGTGATTAACACTGAGGTTCTTATAGTTAATGTACTTCAACATGTACAAATTTAATTTTTCATAGTACACACATTTTATCAAAGACCATGATAAAGTTTAAGGTAGAAACAAGAATTTTTTACTTTTTGTTTTTACATATCAGAGTTCCAATGGGTTGAAGGTTTTAATTGAGTTGACTCTTAAAAACTGAAGTGTATAAATGGAGTGACTGGTCCACTGGAGGTTTGTTTTAAAAAAAATCCTGTTGAAAGGGTGAAATGTTCACAATTTTACTCTTAGTAAAACGTCATATTCATCAACACCGGATAATATGTACAAGTTTTACATACTGTATGTGTTTTGGGATATAGCCCACATCTTATAATCAAACTGAACACAGCTTTGTTAAATAAAACGGTGAAAACAATTTGCAAACTTAAGGCAAATTTTCATGTAGAAAAAATATATAGTTTGAACTTTTAAATGGTTATCCAAAATTACATAAAAAATGAAAACAAATCCTGTTTAAACTGTTTGTAGTGTTAAATAATTTTATACTGGCTTTATTAAAGCCTGTAGTTACTGCACTGTAATACTGTTTGAATTGTAAATATAAAAGTTATTAATATGAGTACAGTAACCTACAGCATCTGTAACAATTGAGAAAGGTTAAAAAAAAATGTCGAGCTGTAAAATCGAGTGTCATAGCTAACAATGTTCTCCACAGCATTTCAGCCAAATTTTTTAGAAAGAATTATGTGTGAAGCCAAGTAGCAGACATGATACAGGCAAAGTGGAGCGAAACCAGAACTAAAGGTTCTTGGTGTGTTCTCAAAAACAAAGCAGCAAGGATCAATATTCGGAATTTAAAACAGGGTTTATGGCATTGCTTTCTGTTAGAATTGTGAAAATCAATTCAGCGTCTCTTTAATCTTTTTTTTTTACAGGCAGATGCTGAGCTGTGCAATCACCCCACTTTCCACACTCTAAACAGACTTTCAGTGCAGAATAGTGAAGGTAGAACATGTGAGCAACATTACATTATCAAAACAGCACGAAAGGGAGATGGCACATGGTTGATAAAGCAGTGTAAGAGATAATGAGTAACGTGAAATCACTGGTGCTGTACAGGTTCACTGTTCCTCTGCTCAGTCGAGATCACGTCTCTGTTGTGTTTGTGTGTGTGTTTTTAGTTTAACTTTTTTGAGTTACTTTAAGTTATACATACAGAATCTCTTGTGCAGGCTAAGTTTGTGATGGTTATTCAGGTCATCATGATCTAAATGGCTAAATCCCTGATAATAAAACTAGTGCATAATGACATTGTTTCAAAGCTCTGCTAGAAACAAATCCAAAAATAACCTCCATTTGGCTTTAAGAACCTTCCATTAAAACACAGTACATGTTTAGTTAATCCAGTAAAAACTATATACTGGTGCCAATGTGTGAGTCTCTCTCGCACACACACGCGCACACACGCACACACTTCCACTCTTGTCTGCGCACCACTTTCCATTTACCTCCCATGCTGCTTCTCAATAACTCTCCTGTTTTGGCTCTCATTCACTCCTACTATGACTCTCCATTGCCTCCTTCTCCCCTCTCAGCACCAGTTTTTGCTCTGCACTTCCACTCACCCTGTGCTCTGGATTCTTCTCACCACATTGTGCCGCATTCTCACTTTCGCTTCCTTTTGCTTCCCATTTTAACCACTGCTTGTCTCCCAGTCTCCCACCCACCCCGCCTCCCGCTTAACCCCCCTGCACTGCTTCACACTCACATGCTGGCTCACATTTAAATCTTTGGTCCACCGCTCACTTAACCCCCAATGTACACACTTAATCACCTTTCACCCCCTCTCTCCATGCAGCTTTTCACGCATTCACTGTCTCTCTCTCCTTTTCTCTTTCTCTCTCCATCGCTTACTGTCTCACTCCCTAACTCACTGTCTCTCACTTGCGGTCTTTCTCCCTCTCTCATTCTGTTTTACGATGGTGGTTGTTGTTGTACTTAACAAAGCCATTTTGTAAAGTTCCATTGTGCTTTATCTCGCCATTTCTTGCTTTCTCCTTCTCATCCTCCTCATCATCAGAGTCATCCGTCTCCTCTCTGTCACTTCTTTCATCTTCCACTATTTCCTAAAACAGCAAAAATTACCAAATGTAAGTAGCCTTGATAAACAAAAAACAACTTAATTGTAAATTAAATGCGTTTTTCTGAAAGTATCTTGTACATTTTGTGGGAGGAAGCGCAGCGCCATCCGGATGATTAGCACGGCCCAGAAGACATGTAGACCCTGCAGCACCAGCAGCAGCCCATTGAAGAAGTAATACCCAAAGAATGGGGGGTACATGGTTAGCGGGTACACCCATGTACAGTACAGAATCCTAAAAAAAATGAATAAAATGATGAATGGTTTGATATTATTTATATAAAACAAACATATTTGAGCTCATTATAAAGTGTGTGGGTGTTTGTGTGTGTGTGTTTACCGGAAGGGAAAGATGAAAAGTCGTGTTACAATGAAGAATGCAGCAAAGACAATAAAGATGTAATTACACGTCCTTCTCCATCCTGCATAGTTGAACATCTTTGCTGACTACAAACAAAAAAGCAAACACAAGAAGTTATGCACCAGAAGATCTAAAACTTAGATTAATATATACAGCAGATACAAAGGATTCAGAAATTATTATATTTATACTGCACCAGCATTCAAGAGTGTGTGTGTGTTTGTGTACCTCTAACAGATAATCAGCGGAATCATGCAGAAACATGACAAGTGTCCCTGCACGGATGTAGTTCATACACCAAGAGAAGCTGATCAGTGTGATGGTGGCAACATGGTGCACCACCTGCTCATTAAAATCCTGACAGAGCCGGAAAGATAGAGATATGAGTTTCTTAATCTGTTCATACAACAACATTCAAAAAATACACTTTCAATTATGTACCCATGTTGCAGCTGAGCGGTATGTATAAAGCGTGAGTACAGGACAAATGTGAGGCATTGACATCATATAACATTATAAAGTATGTACACTGCATGATTAAAAGATCACTCAGGGAGAAAAAACCTATAAAGCAGTTGAACGGTTACGTCAGAAAAAACATCATGCACAAGACTGAGACTTCAAAAGCACAAACCACAGGGTTTGGTCATGAGCATAACATAGACTTTATGGTGAAAACAAATTGAGTGTTGAGTGGTCAAAAATCGCAGACTTAACCTGCAGTTCCTGACTTTGGGGCAAGTCCCCTAACCGTCACTGTTATGTTTCTAATGCAAAAATGCACTAGTTTGAGCTGCAGTCATAAAAGCTGAATTCCCTATGCCAGTAAATATCTAAAACTATATGTAGTACAGTCATTACACCGCTCTGTGTGTGTGTGTGTGTGTGTGTTTGTGTGTGTGTGTGTGTTTGTGTGTGTGTGCGCGCGTGTGATAGAGTGACTCACTTTCCGCTTAACATCTGATGCAACACTAAACAGAAGAGAGGAGTAAAAACCCAACTCCAACATGTAGTACCAGTACTGAGAGGGTAAAAGTGTCTGTAAAACATTTATATATATACACAGTAAACACACATATCATACACATACACCCACACACACACACACAATAAAAATAATGAAACTGTCATATTTAACAATACAAAAAAAGGAAAAAAAATAATAAGAAAGAGGAAGCAAAAGAATCATGATGAATTGTGGAACTGCTACACATTCATAAGCAAGCACACATTCCCTCTCACACAAACACATTCTTAATGAGTGAATCAGTGACTTTAGTGATGAAGTAATATTCACCAGAGTGGGGAATCCTTTCCACATCTCCTCTAAATCATACAGCCATGGCTTCTGAAGAGAAAGAGAGAGAGAGAGAGAGAGAGAGAGAGAGAGAGAGAGCGAGCTTCAGAAACACAGATGTAGAAATGGAATGATGCGTAACAAAACAGTTTTGGCGCCTGGTGACAATACTGTTGCAATGTAAAAATATAGTTTAACTGTACAAAAATGAGCAGCTCAAATCAGAGCTTTTAGGTGTTACATATATTCTTCTTCCATGAAATCTGTTCTATTTGCATTTAGCTCCTCAGCTGATACAAAAGAATAATGAGAAACAGATCATTAGGGAGTATAAACTATAATACATACATATACATTTAGCAGATGCTTTTATCCAAAGCGACTTATCCTATCCTGCAGCCCAACCCCCACCTTTTATTTTTACATCAGGTATTTGTGAAAAAGTTATGTTTTTATACACACTGTTAATATAATGTAAATACATACACTCTTCTACATTTTACAGATCAAAAGTTCAATTAAATTCACACTTTTGCATGAATTAATAAACTCATTATAATTCTTCTGTTCCTTATGAATGAGATGTTTACATACTGCCACTCAGCATTAACAAGCATGTTGAGGGCTTCATTTGCATAAAACCCAAAATTACAACCATTTATATGATTCTAATATTAAATAAGAGGAAGAAGTTAGAAGGGGAATTATAAAAGCAGTGGATAGAAGAGGGATTCGTTCTTCTTCTACTTACATCAATAAGAGCAATCAGACCAACAACAAAGGCCAGAAGATAAACTATAAATCTCCAACTGCAAGAGAAAAGATGCATTATTATGATTGTTTATGTTAATGTTGCTATTGATGGGCGTTCTTTCTACAAACAGTTAAACTCTTCAGATCAGTAAAGACTGTTTGTAGATGTATCGGTACCTGGCCTCTCTGAACTTTTTTAATAGGTTTGGTCTGTCCTGGTTTCTCCTCCGTCTGAACCAGCGCTGCAGCTGCTTCTCTGAATACCTGCACTGCTTACACAGGTCCTCTACACTGCTCTACACACCGAGACAAGAAGAAAGCGTTAAATCAAACCTGTGACCCGTGTTGGGGTGAGAGCATGCTGAGCCAGGCTGGCTGCTCTGTATACCTGTGTCGGATGTTTGCTGGTGTGGCAGTAAAACGACTCCAGTGTTGGATTGTGTGGCACTTTTCTTCGCAAAGTTTCCTTTATTCCCAGTAATGAAGCCAGATATGTACCAACAGTTCTACACACATACATTTTGATCATGTTAACAAAACAAATCTAACAATTATTTATGATGATCATCCACTTGTTCGTATTTGTAATGGTAACGTTGCTTTCTGATTTATAAATGGACCCACCGCTCAAAGATCTGACGGACTACGAGGAAGATGAAAGCAATGGGCAGAGCGACCCATAAATCGCGACACTTAGCATAAACACGTCCATCTCGGTCCTCGAGGTCTGCCCACCCTAAACCTTCTGGAAACCAGAGATGCTCCTGCCAGAAGAGGTCACTCACCCACTCCAACATGCTGAGACACAGAGTTTAGATATAGATATAGAATTTAAATTAAAACATTACACACATAGTTTCACTTTTGGGATTTATTAATTTATTATTAGACAAATAATCAGCATTACTTTTAGTAACAAGAAGTGTGAAGAGAGTGGGAGGAAGCACATGGGGGGGAAACCTCGCCCTTATTTCTTTCTCCCTGCAGCTGTGATTACAGAATCACACTTGACACAGGTCTAGGATTTAAACACCTATTTCGTGGGTGTGTACACACATGTACAGACAGACAAAGACAGACACCGGGACACAGACTGTGTACCTTAGTAAAAAATGTTGAAGAATGTAGAGTGGTGAAGAGTGCATGTACGGTTGATGAATGATAGTTTAAGTGATAATAAAACTAAAGGTGTTTGCACACAAGCTAATACTTACAATACTTTTCATGTCTGCTTGCTGAAGCCTTCGTGATATTTAAATTTAACATGTAATACATGAGACATGCTACTCGCCTCTGTGGTTCAGATGAACTAGTCTGTAATTGGAGAACTTCAAAGTTCATCTACATGGTAAGTGGAACTGATAACATGGACAATGAGAGACAAACAGATAATCCCCGTTTTCCATGATCAATAACAAGTCAGATAAGACATGCTGACTTTGTTAAATACATATTCATGTAAAGTACAGAAGACTCTATAATCCAAAAATTCTTTTTCTTCATTTATTAATATATTAATATATAAATATTTATCAACCCACACCCGGTGCTTCTGTTCAAGACTTTAAAATCATCCTCATCATCTTATATGTCACTCATTGACATGTTCTCCTCTGTTAAACTGTGAATGAATGCTGCACTGTTCCAGTGGTTTGAGTGGCTCAATAAACTTCTGTTACTGATTGTTACTTATTGATACTTGGATCACATTTCACATGTAAATAATTTTATTTATTTTAAATCGCTGTTTATTTGCATCAGAGCCACTGCTCCATTTTAATTTCTTTCTATGTTCTTTCCATATTTCAGTTAAAAGACATTCCTGCCAAAACTTTCAGTTTAGAACTGGACTGGTTAATTCAACACATTTCCACCACCATGCCATATATATATATATATATATATATATATATATATATATATATATATATATATATATATATATATATATACATACACAATGGCTGGTGTTTAGCCCAGCATTTTTAGATTTATTTTTATTAAAGTCTAGCAACTTTAAGATTTTAGATTTAAGAGTTTTTGTCATAAGAATAAGTTACACTGCACAATGAAATCCTTACTCTCTGTGTGACCTCCTGGACTACAAGAATTAAATATTAAACATTAAAAACACAACTAAAGTACACATTAAACATACTATACAGTACAGAATAAGTAATGGAACTCCTTTTTTATGTGGTTTTGCTTTTGTAAAATCTCAGAGGATAAAGCCTGATCACTCAGCACATGCGAGCAGCCTCACCTTTAAAAAGCACAAAGAGCAGCTTCAGATTTCTCCTCCCTGAAAAGTGCGCTGCTGTCGTTTGGAACGCGGCTGAAGAGCGGAACAAACACAGAACCGTTCCACAACTTAACCAAGTTATAAAACATGTACGATCAGATGAACGGGTCGGATTTATTTCCATCAACGAATCCGACAGAGGCTTTAACTTCGCGACGGTGACTGCACCCCGGTTTAAACGTTAACTAGCCAAAATGCTAACGCTGGTAAAACTGAGTGCCTGCTGGTTCAGTCTAATCTGTTTACACGTTTTTCTTTTTGTGGTTTGAAGTAAACAGATAACCAGACGCGGACAGCCTCGTGTTTTAAAACGGGTTGGAATCGCAGTAGAAGTTTAACAGAGTGCGCTGAGGAACAGGATAACGGTTTTTTCAGTTTTGAGTACTCACTCTGGTCCGGAGTTAACAGATGGAGGTCCGCTGTCCTAAATCGATCAGAAATCCCGTCTGAATGTTCACTGAATGTTTATTAAAAAGCTCAGGAGCGTGTAATCCGGTGTGACCCGGTTCTGATGGTCGCTCACGGGGAGTTTGTGGAGGGTTTAGAGGGAGAGTTCGGGGATCCACCGCATCGCTCTCACTCACGAAGGAAAAGTCAAGGCTGCGTCGAAAAGCGACGTCTGACGGCAAAACAACACGAGGAAATCATCAAATAAACTTTGTTTAGACGATCTACTCGGTAAATCCGACCGCTTCGTCAGCTGCTCGCGCTCAGATAACGGACCTTTAAAACTTTTACCAACTGTGCGGCCGTTGGGCGGAGACTCGCTCACGAGCCGCTGAGTCGATTCACAAAAGAGTCGCTATGAGTCAGAATCGTTCGCGGTCCAGGTTTCATTTCCACTGAAGAACAGAAGATGGTGTGAGGTTTGATCTACAACATAAAAAAACTATACAACGATTCCGAGTGTTTAGGACATTTTAACACGCTCTATATCTGCTTTAATTTGCACAACATTACATTTACATTTGGACATTAAAAGCATTGGACAGATGCTTTTATCCAAAGCGACTTACAAGATAAACACAGGGTTCATCACAGCGCCCCCTGGGGCAATCAGGGTTAAGGGTCTTGCTCAAGGACCCACACTGGTAACTTCAGTGGAGCTGGGATTTGAACCCACAACCTTCAGATTGATAACCCAACGCCCTGACCACTGAGCTACCATGCCCTCACCTTTTAATGTACTTTACCAAACTTTGCTTATTTGCACTAAAGACTAACCTGACCTCAATAATTGCAAAAGAAAGCTTTACTTTAAATCAGTCACTTTACGCTGTTACCTCACAACTTAAATATAAAACAGATGTCTATTTAATGTTTGTCATTGTAATTTCTGAGGAAACCTCATTGTAGTGCTATGTGTGTCCTGTACTTTATTGTACACCTCGGACAATAAAGCTCACTTTGACTTTGAACGTTCGATTTAATAATTCTGAGAATCAAAAGATCTGACAAAAGTCTGTCCCCTTCAGCATTAGAATAGAATCGAATAGAATAGAATTAAACTTTATTGTCCATTAAATTTACACTAAATGGAAAATTGTCTTTGGCGGTCTGGCAGACAAATACATGTACAATACAAAATACAATACAATATAGATAGATTGCATAAGCACAATCAAAATAACTAGATTAATGCTGTAGAGTTCAAAGCGCAGGCAGTAAAACCATTTCAAACAAAAGAAACTGCCAACTTAATTAAAAAAAAACAAATATAGTTAATATTTCGAGTTACATTGAAATATTTGATGTACTTGTTTTGTAGGACACTCTTCAGAAGTTGAAAGATCTTAATATTGACAGTTATACGGATTAAATTAAATTGATTCTTTAGTAATTGGAGTCACAATCGGAATCGGATGAGATGACCTCACACGAGCGAACCGGCCAACCAATCAAGAGCGTCCGACTGAGCGCGGATGAGGCGCGAGGGTTCCTGAGAGAGAGAGAGAGCGCGCGCGACATCAGTGACGTCACGACGGGTGGTGAATCACGAGAGCGTACGGAGTGGCACAGAATCGAGGGGGGCAGATAATGACGTGGGCATATATTAACTTTATAATTAATAATCGACCATTCTAAAAGATTTGATGTTTTATTTGATGTACTTTACAAAAACAGCTTATTAAGGAATTGTCAATAATGTTTTTATAATTCCTACTTTAAAATAAAAAAAATAAAATAAATAAATTGTGGGCATGTCCCATATTACACTGTAGTGAACATTAATCAGACTCACTACAGAGCTGCAGCTTCCCAATTATTATATCATTTATTGTTTTCATTACATTTGTAGACACTTTTATCCAAAGCCACACACAGGTCAGAACACTGGGCTGATACAGCACTGGAGCAGTGAGAGTTAAGTCTTGTTTAAAGACCACATTGGTACTTTCAGTGGACCTGGAATTTGTACCCTCAACTTTCAGATTATCAGACTAACACCCTAACCACAAAGCTACCACACCATCCATAAACTATAAAGCTATTTGGTACTATGATGTCATTTGTATTTGAGACACAAGTCATTTATTATATTTGATTACAAAGGATAAAACATTTTGAAAAACTTAAATCATAGACACCAAAAAGCTCAGGTTTACTATTTAGTGTATTATATTTTAAGGAAGTTATTTTGGTACATATATACACAAACATTATACAAACAGTTTTGGGACACGCATCCATTTATAGCATTTATGTAGTTCCATTACCACAGTATAACACTACTGTAATGTTTGCCTCCAATTTTGAGGAAAGACACTTTTTCTTACAGTGGTTGCTTTTCTGTATAAAAAAATGAAAAAAATTAAAAATCAATATTTTTGTCTATATATTAAAAACTAATACATGAATTATGTGAGTAGAGTTTGTCAATGAACCTTTTGTTAACTTGGAAAGTTCGGTTACTTAATACCACTACATTGTACATCAATTGAGACACAGACTAGGATTAAACCTGGAACACAAGAGTGTTTGTTGTCAATCCAATTTTATTTATTCTGCTGCTTTGCAAAGAAGCACACAAGATTATTTAACAACATGGATCCTACTCAAAGCTACAAAGATAACATACCATTCAATTGAAAATAAATTATATCTATAGATAAATAACTATGCTTCTTATATAAAAGTATATTTGGCTTCTAGTTATTAATATTTTATTATGGCACTATACGCACATGAGCGAGAAAAATAGCAAGAGAAATATGTACATTAGCTTTAACAAACAAACAAACACACACACACACACACACACACACACACACACACACACACACAAACTTACATTCACAACACAATCAGCAAGTTAATTATTTAAACAGGGTTTAAAATCAGGAAGAAAACCATGACTCATCAACATACAAAACTTTTGCAGTGTACACATGTGTGTGTGTGTGTGTGTGTGTGTGTGTGTGTTTAAGAATGCCAGACAGGATCTACATCAATGCTCTGTTTTAACATGTAATTGTTCTAACTTAACTTCCAGATGTGTACATTAAGTAATTTAGCAGACGATTTATTCTTTATGACCTTTATTCGCTCCGTCCGGCTCTACTGATTTTAAAACATGTTTCACATGGTTCTTTGTTGGTTATACATTATAGGGACCATGGTATTGGGAGACTTCTTCTAATTACCAAAGTCAGGTGTTTTATTTAGTCCCATTATGGCAGGAGCATAAAATCAAATAACTACTTCAGGCAACTGTATGCCTACAACTTTGGGGAAGGCCCTGTATGCCTACAAACAGTTTGGGGAAGGCCCTTTTCCTGCCCCAATAAACAAATCAAGATCTCTAAAACCTTCATATTAAAATGGACAATGTTATATCCGCAGAAAGGAGAATTTCCTTAGAATGGAGGCAAAATATCTGGCAATTCAGTACATTCAAGTTCTCAAGTTATCACATAACATTACTGAATCTCAACCTGAACAACTGAAGCAGCTTCACTGAACACTTACGAATACAGTGACCTTGATTAAGTAAGGGATATGGAATGATTTTTCATGCTGTGTAAAAACACAACATATTAAAAAAGGGGACATCAAACAAGTGCACTCAAGCAGGTTCATTGAGGGAACTTTTAAGAAGATGGACTGGATTCCTATCTGATCTCAGTTTGGACATGCGCCAGTCTGTGGTGAATCAGATGAGACCGGATGTGATTGGAGGCTCCATCCTCTTGGTGATGAGGGAGGGGTCAGTGTCGCTTGGCTCGCTGGGCATTTTGAGCGCATGAGGCACAGCAGGTAGATTTATAATAGGTGTAAACACAGAGGCGAGCCTGCACCACCATCATACAGTTGGAACGACGGTCTTTACAGCTCTCATCCACTTAAGATAACAGAGACAGAAGACAAAAAGACGGGAACCGAAAGAGCAGACGGTAAAATATTAAAAACATGAACACAGTACACTTTGTATTTAAAATGATACCGATGCTTACATGTGTTGCCACTGCAGGGGGCAGGGTTACAACTCTGCTCTGATTGGGGTCTGGAGGTGGGGTCACAGACGGTGCTTAGATGTTTATCAGGTGTGAGGCAGCGCACATCCCTTGTCTGCAGTCCTTCACCACATGACTTTGAACACTACACACACACACACACACACACACACACACACTATTACTGATCATGAATTGTGAGGGATGTAACAACACACTGCTGACAATAAGATTCATGATATTGAGGTGATATTGATAATCGAGCTACTGCCAAAGCGTTGTATTCATAATTTAACTCTGAGCCACTGGATAGCTGAACGCCCCCTGCTGTTTAAACAGCGGAGTTGCATTAAAGAAGATAGAATCAGCAGAACTCGTGATGTCTTCCCTTTTGACGCATTTGGTCATATATTTTGCTTCGTAAGTCATCCTGGCTTTGTCAGTCCCCACACCCCATCATCAGCTGATGAGTAAACAATAATTTACAAGCTACAAAATGACAACTTTAAAAACAAGTTTAACCTAAGATTTTGACATAACAGTCATTTGTTCTTTATGCTGTTTTACTTTAATGTTGATGTTTTAATAATATCCATGGTCATGACCAGATCATTATAAAGCTCAGACTGATATTTGTCAGGATTTTTGTTTTGTTTTTGTTTGTTGCAACATAAATATGAATCTGGACTTTTTTAGGATAATGTTAGGACATTCAAAACCCTGTCCTAAAGCCAGTCCGGTCATGCTGTGTTGTGGTCCTATATTATTCTGTTGCAAAATGTCATTCCTTACATTATTATTGCTGGTTTATGAATAAAGAACATTTAAATTATATGGATGATATGATCCCACCATCCTGGTGCTGAGTATTACATCTAAAGTCATTAATTCTTTAATAAAATAAACTGTTGTCTGTTTAATGTAACAAATCTAAGATTTAAGGCTTAATTTACACAACAAATAAGAATAAATAATCTATAACAGAGAACTGCCACTGAACAGAATTTAGTTCCTTTGTTCCCATCTCTCACCGCGCTCCACTCTGTGGTGTACCACTGCGGTACACAGGGTCCCACTTCACAGGTTTGGATGGGGGACGGTTTATCCAAGTGCACACAGTCAGAAGCTGGCATCACACTGAAATCAGTCCCCAATTTTTGCACACAGATGATGTCCCGTCGCTGGGTTCCGTTCCCACACTGTGAACTGCACTGTATTGAGCAGACACACACACACACACACACACACACACACACACACACACACACTTAAAAACTAGAACTTAATATAATTACAACTTCAAGTAGTTAAAAGTAAACTAAAATGTTCAAACACACACAGTGACATCTCACCTGTCCCCAGGGTCCTGTGAACCAGAGTGTGTGAGCTGTGCACGGTCCTGAGTTACATGACGTCATATCCGCTGGCTTCTCCTTCACACACTCACCATCAGGTCCGCTGGAAATACACAGAACCTCACGCCTCCGTATACCAGGGCCACATGATGCAGAGCACTAATACACACACACACACACACACACACACACACACACACACACACACACACACACACACACACACACACACACACTCAACTTAACTTATTTTGAGATTTAATTGTTCAATTGAACAAACGGCTCATAACTCACAGTGTTCATCCAATCAGAGAAGTACCAGTTGGAGACACACGGCCCCATGTGGCAGTCCTCAGTTCTTTGTGGGCGTTGCCTCTCGTTACACTCCCCATCGCTCACCACGTTGCCCTGGTCACTGACGCAACGCACATTTCGTGTTCTCTTTCCCTTTCCACAGTTGACTGAACACTAAGAAACACAACACAGGTATAATGCATCATCAGACAAAAAATAAAACCATAATGGACAAAAAATAGATAAGATTTATTGGTTAACAACCCAGAGAAAGGACACATGGTTGATTACATTTAGACTCTTTTTCCTAAATTACAGGTTGGGGAAGTATGTATCCATACACTCAAAGACAAAGACAAACCAAAACTAATAATCAAACCCAAAAAAAAGCTAAATATGAAGCAAAAATTCTGAGTAAGAGTCAATGTTAACTTATAACAGCACTGAAATTCAACTCTCTAGTTTTACATTTACAAAACTAAATTAAATTCAAAAAAAGATCAATTAAAAAAAGAATTAACATTACAACTTTGGACAAAAAGTATGGGGAACTCATTAAGTCACAAATTAATTCAGATGTTTCATTCAGACCCCTTGCCAAAGGTGAATAAACAGAGAAACAGAGAGTAACATACTGTGCTCCAGCTGGAGGCTATCTGCCACTGTGTGCAAGACTGAATGTGGCAGGTCTGGGTGATGTTCGGTTGGGTCAGAGAGGCACAGCGTTGGGGTTGAACGCGTGTGGAGCGGTTGGAGAAACTCTGCCTGCACTGGAGCTGACGGTGCTGCAAACCCCACCCACAGGAGACACTGCACTCTGACCAGGATCCCACCTCCCAGCTGAGTAGAAACACAACATCCACAAGAATCACTAAGAAACGTTCAGGAGTTGGGACAGTCATCATTACTGAAAGATCGGAATGAATCAATTATATGTTTAACCACAAGATGGCAGCATTACGCTTTTAATGCCTCACAACTTATAAACGTCACCTAAGGCCAAGAAAATGCAATCCCTGTGTTTAAAGTTTTTAACTGATTATAAAGCTTTATTAAAGCATAAAACATTATACTGTGTTTACAATCATATGGCGTAATAAAGAGATTAGGTTCCAGCAACAACAATAAATTGTTCATTTTCATATTTTAGCAGCTAGCAAAGAGCTTTACCACCTCAACTCTTTCCCCGGGATTAAACTCACTATGGTGGGCAGGGCTGGACGTTACATGGCAACTCCTCTGATGACGGCTTAGAGGACGAGTCACATCGTCTGTCATTTACGTCCTCGTTCGTGTATCTGTTCACACACACTACCTCTCTGTACTGTGAACCTGTGTGTGAGGAGAGAGGAGCACATAGGGCCTTACGTCTTATAAAAATTGTGAAACAAGAAAACCAAAGCACCAAATTTAATATTGCATGGATTATTGAGAAACAGATGCTCACACACACACACACACACACACAAACACACACACCACCCTAAAATTATTACAACACCTCATTGTGTTTTTATGATTAAATGCTACATTATTGTATAATAAAAAAAACTCTGATCCAAATAGTCAGTCTAAATTATCACAGGGATAAAAACACTTTATAATTATTTATATTTAAATATCTTTGCTTTATTCGTTTGTAGGAACCAGAAACCTATAAGCAGATGTACTAAGTAACCCAAGATGATGAGGTGCTAACCTTTCCCACAGGAAGCAGTACACTCTGTAAGGTGACCCAGGCGCCACTCAAACGGACTCTGGTTATCTAACGGGACGTCGGTCCTCGGAGGAATCCGAGCATTGCGATTAGAGGCAGAGTTTCTTGGATGGGGCCGATCCGGTATCCATCCATCAGGTGAGGATGAGGACGGGGGCAATTCTGGATGTGGAGCGGAGTCGTCAACCACCACAGCAACTAAAGATACAAAGAGAACATCCTTCATTTATAAACAACAGTGTCATGGAGTGAAGGACAGTTAGAGACACCATGAGAAAAAGACAGACAGACAGAGAAAGATAAAGAGAGACAAATTAAAAAAGAGGGAGACAGAAAGCGAGAGATAAGAAGGCAGAGAAAATGTATACATTCTGCAGACATGCAAACACAAGTCAGAAATCACGGTGAGGCAGAAGTAAAAAGCAGACACACCCATGTGTGAGAGCACACACACACACACACACACACACACACACACACACACACACACACACACACACTAACAGTGTTTGAGTAAACAGAAAGAGGTGATGATGCACGACAGCTCAGACAGCAGGCGAGTGCAGACATCTGATTTATCGTACCTTCATTAAAGTTGGTGTCTTACAAAATACATAATATAACCCTTACTGGTTTCCCGTAAAGGTGAATGTCCTCCGTCCCACTCACTCACACTGTCCTTCTGCACAGGAATGTAGTATTCATAATCTATACCAGGATTCTCCTTATGGAAAATAATCTACAGACAAGTAAAGAGAGACAAAAAGAGACAAAATACATCAGTCTAGTATAGATGGGCGGACAAAATGACAAAAAAAAAAGGCAAACAGACACAGAGAGCCCATAAAAGTGACAGACAGATTGAGAGAGACACAAACAAGAGGACAATGACAGAAGACTGGCTAAGACATGACATGAAGACAGACAAAACTAAAAAGCAGATGTAAATTAAAAACACAAACTCAAAGAACCGGATAAAGAGACAGACTGGCAGAGAGGCAAACAACATTCACAAAGACAAAGACAACCAAACACACACAGCACAGAGACGAGTGGACACGGGTAATTAGAGACAGACATGAAAACACAGACACACACAAATACTGACAAGCAGGGAGACAACGCAAAAACCATTGAACAAGGTAAATAATCTTAATAAAATAAATAAATGTCCTCTACCGATAGAACTATGAGGGTATGAGTGTGTGAGTGTGTGTTTAGACTCACATAGAGGTGCAGCACCGTGTGGGTGGGTCCCGGAGCCCGGAGGGATTCGGCAGGGTCACGGGTGTACTGAAATTTTGTACCTCCTGCTTCATATTCACCTGGAGGATCCACAGCCCAGTGTCCATTTACAATGGACTTACCCGTACCACTGCGCAATGCTGCACACACACACACACACACACACACACAGTTTGTTTTCATGCATTGTGAAGACTTGTATTTATTTTATAAAGAATTACCCAAAACTAAATATTCTACAATGACTGTAATCATAAACATTATTCTTACCATAACGTAACCATAACCAGTTTTGGGTTCCCCTAATGTAAGTATACCTCATACACATGAGCACACACTCCCTCCACTCACACACATACACACACCAAGGTAGTTGGGACTCGATCGGCGCTCTGTGATGTTGATGGCCGTGGCTCCAGCTGGGATGTTAAGGATTTTGTGGTATCCAGGTGAAACACTGCTGTTCTGGAAACTTCCTGACACTCGGATGCATGAACCATCGGTGCCGCCGCAGACACCACACCGATCCCGCACCAGACCGGAACCCAAAATCCCATTACAACCCTCAGTCTGAAAATGAGAAAGCAAAGTTTTTAACACTGCAAGTAATTTTTTATTGTTAGTTATTATGTGGGGGGTGGCACGGTGGCTTAGTGTTTAGCATGTTCTCCTCTCAGTGCTAGGGATTCCCGGTTCGAATCCCCATCTGGTTGGAGTTTCCATGTTCTCCCCGTGTCCGTGTGGGTTTCCTCCGGGTTCTCCGGTTTCCTCTCACAGTCCAAAAACATGGATCAAGTCAATTCTCCAAATTGCCCCATATAGAGTGTGTCTGTGTGAGTGAGTGTGTGCCCAGCGATATATTGCCCCCCTGTCCTGGGTGTATCTGCCCAGCGCCCGAAACATTCTCCCCTGGATAGGCATGGGAAACCCCCCCCCCGACCCTAATATAGGACAAAGCAAAAGATAATGAATGAATGAATGAGTTATTATGTGCAAAAATGTTAAATCGGTGTTTTTCCACAATCCTAAAATGATGATAAATGATATATACAGAGATTAGAACATCTGCCTTAAATTCAACAGCTCCCAAGTCTTAAAATCCAGAAGTGGGTTCTAATTCAGGTCTCTGCAGAAGTTTATATTACAGAACACTCCAGTAATAAAGGTGTGTGTGTGTGTGTGTGTGTGTGTGTGTGTTAGCAGTATCTGTTGCACTTGACATCAGTGTATGAGTTTAAATCCCTTTGCAGTTTAACACACTTGTGTGCTCTTACCAGACAGCGCCCCATCACACACACATCATTGGGGGTGTTACTGGTGCAGGGGGTTCCATCTCTCACTCGCTCTGAATGACGAACGTAGAAACGATAGCCGACTGGCCGACAGGTCAGCTCACACTGCTGCTCCACTGAACCTTAGATAAAGAATATTACATTATTATAAATAAAACATGTTTTTTATCCATGATGTCATTTCTCTATGTCCTCGAGCTCCAAAATATATCTGTTTAAACGCGACTAGATCGATACAATCGAATCAACATAAAGTACAACATTTAATCATGTGCTTTTGGTGACTGAGCTGCTCATCAAATGCAGATGTTCTTAGTGTTAATCATTCTATCACCATCAATAACAGGTCGAAATCAGCTTTCAAATACATGTCTTCCCGTTGAGTGTTAGAATTAGGTCATTTATGATCCACTGAAGTCCACGTTCTTGAATTTAGGAGATGTCAGGCTGATTTGGCGAATGGATTTAGGCCAAAGTTTTAACAATATGTTGTGAATAAGCTGCATATCTTTGCAACTGCATAATACAAGAATGACTTCATTTTTACAACATCGGCAAAAAAAATCAGGACTTGGAACTTTTTAGATTTTGACATAGACATGTAAAAAATAAAGAGGGCTAAAGGGCCGTATGCCTAAGAGTCACTTCGATGCTCTGTTCACCTCTTACACTCAGCACACTGTGGAACTAACATGAAAATCACTCAGGATTTAATTATTCTTTCTTCTTAATTATAAATAAAAGTGATTAGCAAGTTATAAAACTCATTTATTTACTTACTGGCAGAATAAAACAAGTAAGCAGAAAGATCTGAACGTGTGTATGTGTGTGTGTGTGTGTGTGTTTTTCTGTTTCTCGTTTTACTCCCTCCTAAACCTAACTACACTTAATAGACATAAGTTCTTGTATTTGGTACCAAATTGAGATTGTGATGAATGATGGTAATAAGGGGAGAGAAACAGGAAAGAGAGAGTGCAGGAGTGAGAAAGAGTTGGAAGAGAAAGTGAGTATGAAAGAAAAAGAGTGAGAAGGGAAAATGAAAGAGAAGAAGCGAGAGTTTTTAACAGAGGTCCATAACTCACTCTGCTACACTTATCAATGAAAGATCACAGTCATGCACTAAAAGAGTGAGCATTTATCTACCTCTCTCTCTCTCTCGCTCTGTCTCTCACTTTCTGTCTCTCTGGAATCTGGACTGTTTAAATTTGCTCCTCTTGTATCTCACTCTTTAAACAAACTGTAGCAGAGGGAACAAGGAAGCTTAGAGAGAAAGACCAGCACAACCCAAACGAAGTGAGACCACAAACTCATTTAGCTAAACAAAACTACAGACTGATCAGAGCTACAGAATTCATTATATCTTCACACCTTTATCATTACACACACACACACACACACACACACACACACACACACACACACACACACTGGGAGACAGGTACACACTGTTAGCTATGTGCATTGAATGTGTGGGAACAGCAGTGGATTCTGATGATATCATTATACAGCTGCACTCACTCAATTAAACACACACACACACACACACACACACACACACACACACGTGCACACACACACACACAGACACAATGGTTGTGTCTATGTTAAGAGTTTCATTTTTTTTTGACGTTCTTATATTTCTTCAACACGTTTCGTCAACTATTTTAATTGCATTCTTGTTCTTCTTGCATTCTCTTGTTACAGTGGTTTCAGTTCAGAGTTGGGTGGAGAACTGGCATCGGATCCAGAAGAATGTTAAAGTTGGATAAAGAACCAGAAAATGAACAGTTTATCATATTATTAAACAGTTCTTTGTATTATTATTTTTTATTTCAGATTTATTGATCTCCTTAAAGATCAACCCTCTGTTGTCACAGATCTCGTTGCTTTGATAAAAATTATCACAGTAAAAAAAAGTGACATTAAGCATGATGCTTTAATTACAGTTTAATGTCAACCAGCTGAGTAAAAGCAGAAATGAGAGTATTATTTAGAACAAAAACAGTAATGACATAAAGGTGCACATTATGGGATGTGGATCTGAATCTAGTTTTTAGAAAAATTATTGAAATAAGAGGAATTGTGAAGAAAATGTCCAGAAAGTATTCAGACTTAAAAATGTCTTAAAAGGCCTGAAAACACCAAAAACTAAATATAAAAAAACAACAATTATGTTATTTAGTACAGGCGGATTGTGTTGAGTTTGCGTGATCTCACATCATCACATGATCTGTGGGGATTTCCAGCACAACCCCCTCATATCTAATACAGAACATTTTATTTATATTTACAAAATATAATTTAAAAAATTCAAAGTTCTGACAAAAGTCAAAATGTGCTTATAGACCAAATAGTTTAGGAGGAAAATAGTTTAGGAGGAAACAAACTAAGAAGATAAAGTATTTGTTAATTATGACTGAAAATTATAAACTGTCACAATATTCTACCAATTCGGAGTTTGCAATACAGACCAGAGAACCAGGTTATGAAGGAACCATGTGCATGAACATCGAATGTGAAAGAACAAGAACGCACAAATGAAAACACATGCACAAACTAAGTGCACAAACGGTTAACATTTCATACGTCATAGTCCACCAGTAGGCGACCCACCAGTAGTCAAGGGGCAGATCTTAAACAAGCTCTCAGGAACACCAGGAATAACGACAGCTGAAATCAATGAATGAATAGAAACAAACCGCAAACTCCAAAAACGCACAAGACTGTCCCCAAACCTAGTGTGAAGCACAAGTGTTACATAAACACATTGTGACACTGAACATCATTCTGGACAAAGAGTGACCTCTATTTATATCAACAAGTAGAAAGTGAAACTATTAAACAAGAAATTAAAAGCTGAGCGTGACTCCAGAACTAAACACTTTACACCAGATCCACTGTTGGAGGTAAGCTCTCCCTCTTTCTTATTTCTTATAAGATTTTACTTAGTTAGTCTGGACACTGTAACTCAGGTTTAGAAATATTTTGGATTGGACGAGTTATAATTAGAATTGTATTTTAAACTTTAAGATTTAAGTAAGACGCTGGGCTATAGTCTACTCTGTAGGCTGTTAACCTTCTATAACATTTTAACCCAGGCATTAAATTTGTTTTAATTCTTCATTAAAATCTTTAAGAATATATAGACATGGTTCATAGAATGTACCTCATATCTGACACACTGAGATTAAAGGTCATTATGATTTTGAAACCAAGCAGTTCATGGTTGAATAGTTTGTTTGAAGACCACAACAGCCTGAGGACTATTTTTATTAATGTTTGAATGCAAACTAATCTAAGATAATGTATGGAGATTAAATCTGAACATATTCTAAATGTAAAGAAGGTTACAACAGCTCATATCAGTATTATATCATGTTCTAATGCTTTTAACCAATTTTGTGACAAAAAGAATGTGAAAATGTTTAGAATAATAGCAGTGGACGATCTTGAATAATGTACCATTGGAATAAATTGCAGGTTCATTTGGTTCTGATGGATCCAGATTTTGACATGGGTTTGGAGTTTGCAGGAAATTACAGAGGACACAGATTCTACATCATGTATCACGGAACAACCCTGGAAGCGGCTCAGAATATCCAACGCAATGGTTTTAGACGCTCGGATGATGGGATGTTGGGCCCTGGAGTCTACCTAAGCAGAAGTATGGAGAAAGCCTTACGCTACCCTCTCAATCCTAAATGTGGCGAAAAACTTGCCATCCTGAGGCTAAAGGTAAGAGTGGGAAAAGTAAAGAAGATCGACAAACAGGGCCACCCACTACAGAAAAAATGGCAATACAATGGGTACAACACAGCATGGGTGCCACCCAACTGCGGCATGGTGGACAGTGGACTGGAGGAAGACTGCGTGTGGGATCCAGATCGGATCGAAGTGCTGGAGGTGTGTAGAGTTATTGAGGCAAGCAAATAATTTTGTTGTAATTAAAAAAAAAAAAACAATCAACAATCTTTTGACATTCAGTTATAAGTTGGGTCCCATAATCATGACCACTCTTAAATGAAGGGCTTTCACTAAAACTTTGGAGTGTGTCTGTGAGAACCTCTGTTCATCTAGAAGAGCATTTGTGATGTCAGACAACGATGTTGGATGAGAGAACCTGATTTGTTATCTATTTTATCCCAAAATTGTTGAATGGGGTAAATTCAGCCAACAAACCTAAATGAACTTATCAATTAAACCATAAATCCTCTGCTGGAACAAATTTGAATCTGTTTTTCTGTCTTATTCTTATTAATTATAATTTCTTATACAATCCCCCAAATTTAAATGTACCATTTAGAGACCACGGTCTATACAGGGCACTTATGTTTTAACCAAAACATATTTGATTTATGGACAACTGTTAAAAAATTAGCAAATGTTTAATCACTGCTGTTATATTTAGTCCTTAGTATAATATAGTAATATAAATTATATATAAATTATATATATTCTATTCTACCATCCTCAGTCGTTTGCTGGTTCTTTTACAGACGTCAGGGGGTATTTCATTACATTGTCAGATTAAGTAGCTATAATGGCTCAATGCTGTTGCTAGTTCCACAAAGACCCCACATAATGGCTAACAAATTAATTAAACAATATTAAAATTCCAGACACAATACACCAGTAACACCTCCACCAACCTGCTCCCTCAAATTTCAACAACTGCTACTTCTAAAAACCCCTTTACATCCAAAATTAACAAGACTAGTGGACTCTCACCCCTGCATCATTTCCACTAACTTGTTCCTGCCTAAAACCCACACCCTCACCTCAGCCACCAGACTGAAGCCAACTTCACTTTCAAATCAAACTGTTCACTCTATAAAATATATAAATAAATGACTTAGTCATTATTAATAAATCAGTTTTATTCTAACACAGGTTAAAAAGTTAAAGACCTTTGAGTTCAAGTTGATTATTGCAGAAGGTGATATGTTTATCTTGTAAAGAATCAGCCAATTAAATAAGACATAACTTACATGAAAAGTCAGATTTCCAGGAAAGAAACTGGTGAAATGAAATCACTACCTCAAAAAGAAACTGAAAATGGTGTTCAGGTCGAAAGACTGAAGATAAACAGCCATCTGCATTTAGACTACACTTGATTTAAACTCAGCAACTGGTAAGTTGGCTCATCTTTCTCCTCCCGGGTGTTTTCTATCTGATGTATTTTTATTTTTTTATATTTGAGACTGCACATACGACCCTTGGATATATATTTAGATTACCCTTTAATGTTCACTCCTGATGTGACCTCGGTTTATACGCTCCGTATATTACACAGCAGCTTCTTCAACAAATACATATTATTTAAACAAAGCAGGACACATGCTGCCATAAAGGGAGTTTTCCATTTCATCACTGTTTCAGTGATGTGCAACATGCCCTGTGTGGAGAAGGTTTACTACAATCAAAGACTGAGAAGGAACATTTAATTAAACCTTTAAATTTACATAAGAAGGAGAACAGTATCTGTATCGTCCTGTTAAAATTAGAACTGAACTTTGGACTGTACAGCAGACATCAGACATTTTAATGCTAGTTATAAAAACAGAGCTTTTCACATAATTATTAATTATAATAATGTATCTAAACTGCTAAACACAGATTAAACTATATCAAACCACAAAAAGTAAAATAAAACAATCCAAAAATAAAAGAACAAAAATAATACACAAGTAAATTCAAAGGGCAAATAAAATGAATTACAATTTCAGATCATATAAAAAATATATATAAAATAAAAAAAAAACATTTTATTAATCAAGAAATAATGTCGGGACTAAAGAGAAAAAAGCAGAGAAAGAGAGAAAGTACAAAGTAAAAAAATATGTATATATATATATACAGTATATACACACACTACCGCTGTATATAGAATCGAAAACAATATTTTTTATCTCTCACAGACCCATCCCACCCCACCAGTTTCTTTATCTGCTTTTTTCGCTCCTATAGTTCGGTATAGACCGTGTGACCTGCCGCCCCACTCTCTCACCCCTGACCTGCTCTGTGTGTGTGGTTCTCTGTGAACCTCCACTACACAATACAACACATTCACCAAATTTATCTTTCATCCTACAGCCTTTTCCTTTATAGTTTCTCTGTTGCTCTTACTAAATGACTGTGGAGGTAACGCTTTAAATCACAGGGTGGATTTGAGAGGCTTTGTTGGAGTTTAAGTGTTAAAGAATGAATCCATCATGTTATTTATTTCTTTTAGCTCTTACCTTCAGTAAAAGGCTCCCAGTCATAAATTCGGCCCATGAACTCTTTATCATTGAAGGCAGCGCACTGCTCAGCTCGGGGGTCTGATGAAAAACCTGCACAAGCCTTAAAACACACATGAAGAAAAAGAAATGCGTCTTAAAGCCCTTTATTATAACAATTACATATGAATAAATCACAGAGATTCGAGACATACAAAAGTATCAGTCTGTAATAATGATAATTTAATCACTGGCCACTATATTAGATCAACCTCCCTAAATCTACACTGTTTGTTTCTTTTAGATTTTACAGATTAAAACAAACTAACACACCACAACAACATCAATGGCCACCGATACTGTAGTTCCAAAAATCACCCACCACACCAAATAACATCTGATCTGTGGTGTAATGACTACAGTCTGTGAATGTAAAACCACAAAACATCTCTATATAATCCGTGAAGCTGAAATAGAAATAGATAATGAAAAAAAAAAAACAAGAAAAAGTATAAAATTATGTTAGCGTTTGGTCACCACCTGATTTTTTAAGTGTTAAGGAGTTATGATATTTTTTATACAGAACCGTTCAAATCACATAAAACTACAATTGCAATGGCCTGGTGTCGCTAGCCAAAGTCCCGCATCCGCGCTAATCAATCTCCCAGCACATCGGCTTCGCCTCTCGTCCCCGCCCCCAGCGCCATCACAGAATGCATTATGATTCTACGGGCTTGTCTTATATTTAAAGTAAATTAATAATAATTAATCACTACAGTTTGCAGTGGAAAGAGGACATGTTCATATATTCTTACTCAGATGATCAATAAAACATGGACTTTGACTTTGGTGTCATTTTTCGTCATGACAATAAAAATCCTTGGTCATGAATCACATACATCACAGAAAACATCAATAGGGAGCAAAAGAGTCAAAAAGAGGAGCAACAAGAGAAAAAGAGTGACTTAAGAAAGAGTAACAAAGAAATGTGTGTGTGTGTGTGTGTTATATCTGTAAAGTGTGTGTATATATGTGTGTATGTGCGCGAGGTATCAGCCAACATATGGAAATAATAAAACTATTTGGAAAGCACCGGAAATAAAGAGATGGAGCCAGTAAGAGCGATGCAGGGGACAGCTAAAGCCTGACAGGTGGAGAGACAAAGGACGGAGTCAAGAGTTCAGAAACAGAAGAAGAAAAGCAGGAATGTGAAATGAATGAGATGGAAAGACTAATCACAATGGACTGAATGAAAATCTAAATCTAGACTAAACTAAACTTCTGATTAGAACTGAATGAACTAGAACTGAGATTGTGAGCCATGTTCTCTCATCCAACATCAGTGTCTGACCTCTGACCTCTGATTTACATTTACATTTGGTCATTTATTGGACGCGTTTATCCAAAGCGACTTACAAGGTGAGCACAGGGTTCATCACAACATCCTTCGAACAATGAGGGTTAAGGGTCTTGCTCAAGGACCCACACTGGTAACTTCAGTGGACCTGGGATTTGAACCCACAACCTTCAGATTGATAACCCAATGCCCTGACCACTGAGCTACCGTGTTCAGTGTGTAGGGCTGATAATATTTATTCCCGGAAGAACAGACATACGAGACACACTCCAAAATGTTGTAGTAAGCTTTTCAGAAGTGTGGAGCACTATGTAGCTTTAAACATGTTTGCCAGATGTGCTAGGTTACTACACTTTTATGCAGTAGCAGACCAGACCATCGTTAGATGGATTTACCCCAAACCTAAAATAAATAGTGCATTTAAATAGCATGGTTAACCAAAGTGGCTGATATTTCAACACAAGCCGTAATGTGAACATCAGTTAATGATTTACAACACAGGCTTAAGGACCATAGATATGGGAATAGGAAAAACAAACATAAACTGGGATGTCCATAGCATTTAGCAAGTACAGTTACAATACTGAAAATAACCTCACGCTTACACAGCGCGGTTTTTAATATAGCTGTATATGGCTCTAAACCAAACCACATTTAGCAGTCTGGTAAAATGGGATGGTAAACCATGATGGTGTAATGTTTTGACTAAGCCTGGTTTGGGACTATGACAGCGAGTGTTTCTAACTTGGGTAGCATATGATGACAGACTTTTTTTTTATGGTTTTCAGTAATATGTAGTTTGGGAAACATCCACAGATAAGAAGGGAAAATTAACAACGTCTTGTTGCCATTGGTATGTTAGCTAACTCAATTTGACAGAAAAAGACTGAGTATTTGCTATGTGGTTTAACATACAGATCATTTAAATAATAAATAATTGTAAATAATTTTTCTTTCTTCAAATTTTTTGTAAATTATAGTGCTATTTTTTAAATCTTTGTTTATGTAAATTTTAGTGTGTAACAGAAAGTATGGCACCTTAATTTCGTTATACCTGGTATAATGACAATAAAGATATTCTGATTCAGATGTTTTATATAAATTAAGTGGTTTAATTAAAAGAGAAGTATCTTGGTATTTAGAACTAATGCTTTACATAATGCATAACGGTTACTTAAGCATTACAGATGTATGTGGTTTGGGTCATCATAGTAACCAGGTTAATTAGAACAAACATTTTAATAAAAGTCATATTTTATATATTCTTATTTTTCTTATTTAGATTCTTAAAATATTAAACCATACTTTTAAAACTTTGCTGTCCATTAATGTTAAGTCCCAATGTGTCACCCCACATCCTGTTGCAGTGTTTATTACAGAAGTTCACTTTTATTGTTAAAACAGGTGGTGTTGCAGGTGGAGTACTATTCCCATTTAAATTATTTAAACACACACACACACACACACACACACACACACACACACACACACACACACACACACACCTTCCTATACTTATGACATGAACATACAAACTTGAAAGCTTCTGTTATTTTAATAGGATTTAATAAGAATACACAATGACCTGCATTATTTTACAGCTGTGTGAGTGTGTGGGTGTGTGTATGTGTGTGTGTGGTATATTTGAGAGAGTGTGTTTGTGTGGCCTCATGGATTATGTGCCTTATCCCAAATTCTTTTGCACCTCTAGAGATTTGTGTGTGCAATAGAAACTGAGCAGATGGTGTAAACTGCAGAATGGAAACATATATTCGGATAAAAAAAAAAAAAGAAGTAAAGAATAAGTATGAAAGATAGAACCTGGATGAATCATGGTCATGCCACGTCAAAATGCACCACCATCATAATGAAAGAAAATCAGCACCGGGGAAAAGCACAAACTGTAGGGTGGCGTTGCAACCCAGTATTTGTGGTTTTAGGGCGGTTAATACGCCATGGCCAAAGACAGTGTGCAGTAAAAATCATCCCAGTCGTACCATTAACCTGATGATTGAGCAGCGATGCGTCTGTGGGATGCGTCAGGTGGGCAACTATTTTTTATACATAACAATACATACATAACACATAATTAATACACAATTAACATGTTTTTAAATATTTTGCGACCATCACATTTTGCCAAAAAGTCACACATTTTGTTTGATATAGTGTCATATATGATGTCACAGCCTGGTGCCATGTGCCAAGTTTATTGATGGTGGAACATAAATAGGCAATTGCTGCCGTCCTGTATACATACAAATAACGTATCTGGCAATGCAGGAAGTTTTTTTATAGTCCTCACACCGAAAAGGTAATGAGTTTGATTCCTTGTTGGGGCCATGGATTCTATCATGTAGAATTATTGGGAATGTACCTGTGTTCTACAGGAACTGAAGACTGTTATTGTTTCTAGAATGTTGCATTAAGTAAAATCCAGTGTAGGAGTCATTTCCACAAATAAAAACAATTTAGGTGATGCAAGTGTAAAGTGATTGGTTCAGTCAATGTCTTAAATATTAATCATACAATTATTACAATCATAAACAAATAAACCTAAGTCCAGGGAAAAAAACAATCATTGCTGTTGATGATTCTGGATCTTTGTGTACATTATGTTATTACTAAAGACAAGCTCTGCTACTGTAATCTCCAGATGGAGTGGCAGCAGCCTTTGCTGATCCACCTAAACATTTACAGAAAAGGTCAGTTATACAAGAACAGATGTATGCAGCCCAGTCGGTGGAGCCAATAACTTGAGGAGCACCACTGGAGTTTTAGCCTAAAAAACAAGTTCAAATATCTTGCATCCTGGCAGCCAGGCCCTGTAGCATATCAAGTAACCCCGTCAGGCTCTCAGAAGGGCTAGAACACTTATTATATAAACTGCTTTAAATGCATCTAACCTGTGCCTGTCCCACAGGAGCCCTGATGGAGCGGGGCCCAGAACACTCAGCATGCCAACAGCAAGAATACTTCAGATCAAGGATTTGATTTAGAATGTGTTCAAATCAGCCAGATCCACCATAACATTAGGACTTCAGCATAAGAGGTAATTTGGTGGGAGACCTACACAGAACCCAAAACCTAGAAGCAAATTGTAGAAAAGCAAAAAATATACAAACCTGGAGTTATATTAATTAAGTCAGTGTAATATACAACCCATTTTAAATCACTTTAAATCACTTGAGTTGTTATAAAACTCACCATATTTTGTGTTTGGTTTATTCAAACCACTATATATCACTAAAGATTACAAATATATGGTTAATTCTCAATTTTTATTATTATTTTTCTTTAATTTACCTCTATGTACATACACTGTGATAAAAAAACCTCACTTCTACTATTTTATCTCCAAGAAATTCTGTATGTCATTAATATTGTATGAGAAAGTCATAACAGTATTTTAACAGTACCATGCAGCCCTATTGCTGGCTATTTAATCCTCACATGTACGGTCGGAAATTGATCCAGGGTCCAACAAAACAGTGCTGCCAGCTTGTTACATCCACAGAGCTTTGCATAAAATATTTTAAACCTAGTGTAAGGGTATCACCAACCCCAAAAGCAGCCAAAACAAGCTGGGAATTATGATCACCGAGCTCCAAAATACATGTGGTACTGAGACAGAGCTGGAACCAAGGTAAAGGATAATTAGCACACAGTCCTCTCCCTGCTATACTTAGAGAATATTAAATGTGCCGCTTGCCAAAGGACAAAAACCAGAACCCAGACAGACAAACAGGAAAAAATATAATGGAGAAAGTGGATTGGAGATAAACAGTGATTGTCGGGAGTAAATTGGGAGAGAGGGAGAAAAGTAAACACAGATGGGTCTGCTCACGGGGAAAAAGGACGGCAGGCAAGCAATTATCCAGGAACAAATACAAACACAAAAATACATATTAAAAAAAATCTCGGGAAGAAACTGAATCAGCAAAAATTCCACTGGAGAAAACACAGGTGATGGACAGCTGTCTAATCTCAGCTGCAAGCTCAGTTCATTTCCTGCCAAAAACCTCAGAGTGCAGACGATGAGCTGTGCCTCAAACACTACCGTCTGATAGGTCAACCGAGAGCAGAGCGAACTGCTAAAGCAAATAAATACAGCTTTAAGCTCTGCTTACAGAGCCCTTTATAAGAAACACCTGTACGCATTCTACTGAAAATATAATCCACTGAGTCAATCGTCTGACAGAAATAAGAAATTAAAAATCATGCAAGCGCATTGGTACATTTATAATGTTTACATTAATATGGGACATTCAGAGGAATAATGTTCTCCCCTCTATCAATCACAAAAAAACTGAAATTCTTAAATGCAATACTAAATATTTTATTGTCAGCAATGTACTAAAGCGATGCTCTGATGTTCCGAGTGAATAACTTAAAATTGTATTTAAAATATCAATAATCTGTAAAACAATCACTGCTGTACAGAGCGGACACAGCTTGATGGAAAAACTTAGTTGCTATTCTTGGAAAGTTTGAAGGACTGCCACTTTGTGGACATTAATAGCTTTGGAAAAAAGACTCAGTCAAAAACATCCTTTAAAAACATAAACAAAAAAAGGTGGAAGTTCGAAATAAGGGGCCACTTATGGTTTAGTGATTTAGAACATGAAGGCAGTACCCATAAGGCAATGCTAACGTTTTCTCAGTCATGCTTGAGAGTCCACTGGCAGCAAATTCAGGGTTCAGCGCAGCAAATCAAATATTTGCTTAGTGACAACATGGAGAAATGACGATGACCAAACAGTGAGAGAAAGAGAAAAATAGAGACTGTTTGGTTTAAATCCCTCGTACATTCTCCTTCTGTTTCTCCTCCTCTCATTTTTTTTTACAGTTAAATAAGCACCACTCAATATTTGCTGTTACACAAACACGTGGGTCCAAAAGTCTAAAACAACACAGGGCTGTATGAACGAAGACCAAGTGTATGTATGAAAGAGGTTTTCGTTACACTGCGACTTACTGATTGCCTTATTCATCCATCCTTAATCTCAGTTCCTCTCATATACACAGAAAGGAAGTGAATCTCATCCATACTTCAGTAAAGTGATTGTTAGTGATTCATCCATCACACGATCACATACTCCCACCAGAAGTGGATTGCAGAACAACTTCCTGACAGAAATGTCTTTCATTTCCAGCCACTTTACTCACACCCTCTTAAAAGTGGCGCCGCTGATTAAAACACACACACACACACACACACACACACACACACACACACACACACACGCACGCACTGCCATGCTTTAAAAAATGTTTTTAAAATGCAGAAAGACTTTTTAAGAACCAGGGGCATTTTTAGGGTTTAGAAACATCAGGGTCTTTTGCCCAGATCCCTTATCCCCCTTGTCCTCTTTAAAAATTGCCCTTTCGTGAGTTTATTTATCCATTTTTTAAATTCTTGTTACATTCATTTTGTTTAATCATTTATTAGTTATTTTGAATAAAATTAAATAACATATGAAAAATGTCTGTCAGCAGTGAATAGGACATTCAGTTCAAATAAAATAAACTATGGTTTTGGCTGTAAATGTTTGAATAAACGAAGCTGAGTTTCGGCAGAGAAGCAGTCAGTTGCAGATGAGACAGTTTTAATAAGGTTTTGCTTTGAAATACCGTAACTTTGCGACAGTTTGCGCCTTAAGAAAAATTATGACGATTTCTAAAAACTGAGAAGCTGCTCTTTACAGCCAACATACAGTTATTACGGTATTACATCGTTCGGTTCGACTCCTGGAGAAGAGGCGACCAGAGAAAGCTGCTCTCATTTGATCTGGGGCTAATGACAAAACATCCAGGGCTATAGCCCCGAAAGCCCTGGTCTAACAACGCCCCTGTTAAGACCAAGTTTTCATAGTCATCTTTATCGAACCAATTATATATTTTTTAAACCTCTAATCCTAATCAGGATTGTGAAGGGTGCTGGCGCCAGGCATTCATAGTGTGGGGGTGGAAACACTCTCTGGATAAGACAACAGTCATTTTAAAGGCAGGACCACAAACACATTGAAACACTCTGACACCTAAAGGCAAATTAGAATTTCTAATTCAGAATATTTTAATAACAAAATCTATCAATAAAAGTATAGCTTAGTTTAAAAGAGGACAGGTTTGAATCACTCTGACATGACAGCATAGCACTCCTGTGTTTGCATCATTGGCAATCGTCAGCCGGATCCACCTGCACAATTAGAACATTGGACTAACATATCAATTCAGAATTAGATCCTGTGTGGGTAATGTGTAGGTGTCTTAATACTTTTGATCAGATTCTGTACTTGTCCAGCGTGATTATTGGAGTCAATCATTGAGGACTAAATTACTTACACAAAATGTTACACAGCAGCTCTGACACGGATGAACAAAAGACCATCACAATGTAATGAATCCTGGAAATTATAGTACAAACATATTTTTAAATGAATACATGTCTATAAATATGGGATTATAATCAGTGCAGTTTGTTTATGGTATTAAACTGAACATTTGTAATTTTACTGACATTGTTTCAAACCTTTTTAGATTTTGTTCTGTGTCAGATTTGTATTTTTATAGGTTTAACACAACTTATCAGAATAAATCAGTAACACAGCTGTTTATAAAGAGCACATTTTACAAAATGGGACCTACAGGCTTTTAGTGAAACCGCAGACTGAACTCAGTGTCCCAGGTGGGCTTTAGGACAGTCTCTCCAACAGTTCATCTAAACTATCAAATGCTTATACAATAGATCTGTCTCCAGGTTTACTCCTGTATTGTTCACTTTAAAGAGTGGAAAACAGTTTGGACAGTCTGGCTCCATCCTGTTTCCAAAACTAAAGCATTAATGGAAAATGGAGAGGAAAGATTTGGACAAAATGAGGAGTAAAAGAGTGAAAGCAACTGCTGTTCCACATACAGACAGATGTCTCCTATTCATCGAGAGAGCTGTTAATATTTAATGCCAAAAATGGAAGATTAAATTCCTTTAGTTAAAGCGTGGCAGTTTCAGTCGCCGTCTGTTTCGTTCTCATTAAAGACGTCGAATTAATTCAACACAATAAACCACTTTCTCTTTTACAGGTAATCTGATTTGTTACCTCTGATTAATTCTGTCACTGTTTACTGTTTATTGTTCATGAATAAAATAAATACTAAAAAAACTTTTATAATTTTACATTAATTTTGATGAGAAATAGCAAAAATATATGAATTTCGTTTTGTGAACTAGATTACTGTATTTTTACACCCAAATAATGGAATAAGCTCTGTGTGTGTGTGTGTGTGTGTGTGTGTGTGTGTGTTTGTTTGCATGAAGTTGCACCCTGCCAACAGCCAACATCTCTGAAGCATTAAAGCACTCTTGCTCCCGTATACAACGCCAGTCATGTGTGTGTGAAGCTACTCCAGTGAGGACCACCCAGGAACCAAAGTGGCTCCAGCAGTCATTAGTGCAGCATTGACGATTGTCCTACGCCAACACACAATTCCATTAACTGAGACTGTCACTGCGTGTACACAGCTCACATGTGTTATTTGGAGGAGCTTTCTGACTCTGAAGCACAAACAGAGCTGAAGCATGTGACAAATCAGAACTTTAATCTGCTCGTCCAGCGTTTCGGTGAACTCCCTAAACTTTTCTTCTCAGTTTCAGTTCCATTTTTCCAAGCACACTCACTACATTAGAACAATGATACAATCACCAGTGCAACCAAAAAAACTTAACCCCCCCCCCTTCTGAAGTACTGAAGCGAGGTGCATTCATTAGGTTTGGATGAACACCGAAGAAATGAGGATTCAAGAAAAATATGAATGTGTTGAGATCACTTTCACACTTTCACAACTGCACATACTGCGTCTAGTGTTGAGCAACAATCGGGCAATTTAATCCATAATTTATTTAACTGTTAATTAAGAGATGAACCTTTTTTTGAGAGTTTCTCACGGTTAGCAGTGAGGGTTCTGATGTGAGCTTACCTGTAGTGTGCACTTTCGAACCTCTCGGTCCTGGCCTGAGCACCTGTGCTGTGACACCGGTGCCATTGGTGGTGGATGATACGGAGGCTGGGCATATGATTCTGTATCAGGAAGTGTGTCCGGCCTGTGGAGAGGCCTGGAGAAGGGAGGGGTGACCGGTGGAGGGGCTCGTCGCACGATGGATCGATGTCTCTGTTTTGTTCTTTTGTAGTTCTGTCCTTTCACTCTGCTGTGTTCCTGTGCTTTATCCACAGCCTCAATGCTGGGACTGCTGAGGTCCAGAGCCTCTTTAATAGTGGAGTTGTCATGAAGATGGGTGTGTCGGGTCTGCCGGTGTAATGGGATCGAGAACGGTACCTTGCCGTAACCGAACTGACCCGGTCGTATTTGTCTTTGAATAAAAGGGGGGGGGGGGGGGG
>JAFMOD010000343.1:0-22672 GCA_019802435.1 Corydoras maculifer
CAAGGAGGAATGGGCAAGAATTTCAGTCACTAGATGTGCAAAGCTGGTGGAGACATACCCTAAAAGACTTGCAGCTGTAATTGCAGCAAAAGGTGGTTCCACAAAGTATTGACTCAGGGGGGCTGAATAATTTTGCACATCGCACTTTTCAGTTTTTATTTGTAAAAAAATTGTTGATTCATGTATAACTTTCATTCCACTTCACAATTGTATACCACTTTGTGTTGGTCTTTCACATTGAATTCCAGTGAAATATATTTATGTTTGTGGTTGTAATGTGACAAAATATGGCAAAGTTCAAGGGGTATGAATACTTTTGCAACCCACTGTATATATCAAATACAAATTTGATAACCCACTACATCTGGTGTCAAACATTTGCACCGGAGGCCAAAACTCAAAGCACACTTTATGTCATAGGGTGAACAGAATAAACATTTATCCAGCCATCCATCCATTAACTTCCGCTTGTCCGGGGTACGGGTCGTGGGGGCAGCGACCGAAGTAGGGAGACCCAGACATCCCTCACCCCAGCCACCTCCACCAGCTCGACTCGGGGAACCCCGAGGCATTCCAAGACCAGCTGAGAGATAAACATTTATGGACATGATTTCTAAACATTAATAGAAATAAAACAGACAGGAATATTATTCCACAATAAATAAAATAAAACTTTATTTAACTTTAAATACATTGCTCTTTATAAAAATATTTCTTGTAAAAATGAACCATAAAACCATAAACATGCTGCAAAAACACATGAAAAAATTAAATAAAATTATTCCACAAAAGTAAAAATAACAAATTGAAACATTCTGTTTTCTTTGCTCTTGGGACATTTAAAAAAATACTAAAACTTATAAATATCTTTAAATATTTCTGCTCTCTTTAAAAATGTTCCTGACAAAATCATACAAATTTAAAATATGAGCATTATCAAAAAAAACATAACACCAGGCCATTAATGACAATGATAATAGATTAATGTAAAATGATGTTTCAGGCCAGATATTATTGTATTACGGGCTGGATATGGCTTGCGGGCCATAAGTTAGACACCTATGCACCTTTGCTATCATGACAACAAGAAAATAATATATCGCACAGCTTAAAATACATGTTCTTTATTCTTTTATTTCTTTTAAATGGCGGTGTTTTGGGCATAATGTACAAAAAAACAGTCAGCGTGTTCCTTTCTATTCCCTTTAAAATCCAGGTGTGATCTGACATCTGAAATGAACACCCCTCAGATCGAGCCCAGCGTGTCCATCGGTGTACATATATTCACAAGTGCAGTTGTCATTTAATTGATGCAGACAGATGGCATGAAAATAGATGATGTGTGGGGTCTGAACCAGCAATAAGCATTGTGATATGCCGTGTAAAATAGAGCCCGTTGTGCCAACAATGCAGGTCCAGTCCAAATAAAAAGGTTTTTGGTCTAAAAAACACCTGCCTCTAACCGACAGTAAGAGTGACAAGACGGCAAAATGCAAGTAAAAATACAAATGATTATTTATTAAAGACAAAATACTGAACACTGAAACCCTGACTATATACAGGCAGCTGGTACTTAACTCAAATCAACAGCAGCTACTGGACACTGAGGACACTGAAAGGAAGAAAAGGTTAAATAACAAGTATGGGACAGAAAACAACAGGCTAGAAGATTATCAGTGTGTAATTGTTATGAATGAAAATGAAGCTAAAATAATGTTGTAATGATTAAATTAAGTTGTTTATTTGCTATCTATCTATCTATCTATCTATCTATCTATCTATCTATCTATCTATCTATCTATCTATCTATCTATCAATCTATCTATCTATCTATCTATCTATCTATCTATCTATCTATCTATCTATCTATCTATCTATCTATCTATCTATCTATCTATCCATCCATCCATCCATCCATCCATCCATCCAGCCATGTAACAGTGAAACAGCCACTATGAAGCTGGATGTTTTATACAGACATACAGTGTCACGTTCAGTGACATTTATGCTCAATTAATGCTACAGCATTATAAACCATCCATCCATCCATCCATCTATCCATTATCTTCAGCATTATCCTCTAGTAGGGTCGCGGTGGGGTTTCCCATGCCCATCCAGGGAAGAACGTTTCAGGCGCTGGGCAGATACACCAGGACAGGGCACCAATCCATCGCTGGCATTATAAACCATTTGTGTCAATTATGAACTTTTTTATTATCTGTAATATGTGTGGTTATAATTTATTTGAATTAATTTGCCAATGGTAATAAAAAGCCACAGCAAACATTAAACAGAACAGATTTCAGATATAATTATTTTAACACAACACCATCATGGTTGTATTCCTTTATTTATTGGGCCATATACAATTTTAGGGCAATTTCTGCAATTATACAAACAAACCTATTTCATGAAAATATTACAAATATTCTGATATTAATAATTAGCATAATAATTAATTAATTTAATTAACCTTAAACTTTTTCAGTACTGCCTTCATAAGAATGCATTCTATTTCCCAACCCCTTCAGAAATTTTATATGTCATACATATACTTATTTTAAATATAATTCACATTAAGATATTACAAATCGAACTTCATTTATTCTGTATTTTACGAATATTGAAACAAATCAAAAAATATATTGTATATATGTCAAGCGAGGTATATATATATCTCGATCTAAAGCAGCTGCGCAGAAGAAGCGCAGAGCCGCAGCGCTCTAATGCGCTGAATGGGGCCAGGCACGCAGGTAGCAGGATAACAGGATTTATTTTAAAAGTGTAGGGACACCAAAAAACAAGAGGTACAGAATGCGAGCGAACATAAAACTAACAACGTGCACTGAGGAAGGGAAACACAGGGAATAAATACAACGGACATCCGACCACGTGCACAAAGCAAACCAATAAAAAGAAAGAGCTAATTAACTTAAACGACCATGAACAAAAGTTAATTAACTCAAAGAACGAACAGAACAACAGGTGCCCTAATTATATATAATTATATCAGTTCATATATCAGTCTTTAATTTTTTAAAGTTTTGTCCTTGTGTATGGACAAAACCATTTTAACTCGCAAAAGTCATAATTCATCTTTTCATTTTACTATAAATTCATTTATATGTAATTAGCTGCAGTTTTACCAACCAAAATTTCTTAATAACTTTTAATAGCTTTGTTAACATTTTCTAAACTTGTTATATTAGTTGCTTGTAAACGTGTGGTTTAACTGCTTTTACACTTTTGATGTAAATCGACTTTAATTGGGATGATACATTTATTTATAATTCTTAAATTATTCATTTATTAAACCAGGTAGATACATTTTCTTTTTCCAAAACAATTTATCACAGTAATATTATTCGGGATCAATGAATTTTATCATTGATGGACTTTTATGAGCTGAAGGGTAAAACCCAAAGCCAGTGTAGAGTGGTGCTGTGAATGTGGTATGGACTTCATGGAGTATTATTGCTGAATTTGCGACATCACAGGAGAAGAAGGCCAGAACGCCTGCACTGTGATCCAGATACACACCAATTTTGTTGGGAGATGGACGACTGATTACAATTTCATAGCCATTGTGCAAGTATGACATTGAGGATGAAGAACATCGTAAACACCAGGACCGATCATTTCGACCAAACCTACACTCATTATCACCTCCAAACCTGCAGATACTTCTGTAAGTAACTGCTATATACACACTTTCTAAACCATTTCGCATAATTTCCCAGTAACAGCGTCCAGCCATTGGCTCCTTACACAACACCTGTATACAAGTGTCAAACCTTTCGCGATGGAAATTATTATTTGAAAATGTTTTACTTGGTGAATAGACCACTTTTCTGTCTTTAATGAGACAAAGCTCATGATGTGCAGTTTTTTTATCCAATGTTAGATAAAAGAAATCTAAAATGAACAGAAGAAAGAAAAAACTGTTTAATGTCATTACAAGTATATGTTTTTTTTTTTTTTTTATGAAATTTTGTATAGATTACAATGAATTATATTATATATTATTATAATGCCATACATCTCCAAAGCTCTTGGTAGCTCTGTGGCTGTGGGGCTGGAGTAGCTAGCACAGACCTGGAAAGCACTGAAAGGGCAAAAACAGACATAAACATTAAATGAAATCAATACAAAAAGTCTCTAACGATCATTTTCTGGAAGGAGAATTGCAATTTGAACTACTTTAAGTCCAAAACGGAGGATTTGGACTTAAAGTAGTGGTTGTGCTCTTTCCTGTAAAGTGTGACCCTAATATGAAACCCAAAATGCAAATGGTCCATGTTGGGCGGAAATATGGAACAGCTTCCAAAATGTGAGCCGTCAGGGGCCCATGTACATACAAATAAACAGTAACACCTTCTATAAATATGGTATTTATAAGACATTATTACTGCATTTATAAAGCTTTATAAAGTATTCACAATGCTTTATGACATTTGTCATAATTCTTTGTGAATGTACACAGATGATTCTAATCATAGTTATAAATTGTTATAACATTTTGACATAGGGCTTTATAACACAAAGTGACAATGCATTAAAATATGAACTTATTTAAACTTTTGATTCTTTGGATGTTTCAACGTTCTTACTTAAAACAAGATGATTACACTTTACTTAAAGTCTTTAAATAGCATTTAAATGGTTTTTAAAGTCATTATGTACTACTTTGTATGCAGTCTCTTTCAAAGAGGTAAATAATGATGACACTTTACTTCATGCCTGTAAAGTAAGCTTATAAGCTTTTATAAACAGTTATGAGCAGTTATAAAGTCATTTTCAAGAAAAGCGTTTATTAAACACAAACATTAATGACTTTATGTTGCTGGTCTCTGTAACAAGTTGATGAAGAGTTATAATTTATAAGGCATTATGCCACTTTGTGGCATAATGCCTTATGGAATAAAGCCTTATGGCTTGTTCTTATAACACTTTATGAGTGTGATTGTGTACATTTATGGACATTTACAAAAGCTTATGACAAGTATTGTAAAGCATTATGAATTCTTTATAAAACTTTGTGAATGTGTTAATAAAGCGTAAACTCATATGAAAGTACATAAACTAAATTTTCTGAAGCACTTAAGCTGAAGGCTTTACATCAGTTGCTTTCTGTATCTACTCACTTTGAGAAGTGCTGGCTGGACAGTTGAAAGGCCCTGTTGACATTGACATCTACAATGAGAAAGCACAGGGTTAGCAAAGAAATGTTACAGGCCCAAAGAGAAGAGTCTTACTGCATCTAGCAAGAGTGCAGGACATGCAACAGTCATAAGTTTGTTGCTGGGTGGACAAACACATTCATCCCCACATTTATACATCACTACAAAATTTACTACATCTAATATACCTACTTTTAATGTATCTCTACATGTCTTTGCATTGTGCCAGTAAACTAAAGCTCCAACTAAATCCATGATAAAAAATAATAACATTGACCTTTATATCCTGTCCATGAAATAAAAATGTAAACCTTCCTGCTCTGATGATAACATTAAAATCACAAGGTCACTGTGTTATATATACAATTATGTGAAATTGCATATTGATTACAGAAGGAAAAAAACAGCATTGATCTTTGTTATTAAATATGGATTATATTTGGCAAATATACAGACTATTTGATTCAACTTTTTGATGATTGTAATAGGAGCAGCTTGCTCTGGTCAGTGGTTACCATTTTCAGACCAGCTATTTGCTAACCAATTTTTAAAGAATGTTTAAACATAGGAAACATTAACAATTTAACATTTTCTGTTATAGTAATCATACCAGTAGTACTCACTAGTTTTGTGTGTGTGTGTGTGTGTGTGTGTGTGTGTGTGTGTGTGTGTGTGTGTGTGTGTGTGTGTGTGTGTGTGTGTGTGAGCGAGAGAGAGAGAGTGTCTATATGTTTTTTAAATCTAAAAATATTTTTTAGTAATTAAAAAAAAATGACAAGATTTGTAATTCTTACTATACAATTGTTAACATTACTACCAAAGCTACCAAAACTCACTACTTACATTTTGAAAGGGCTTCTGGTTTGGTTGAAATCTGTTGTTTTTCTCCACAGGCAAGCTTACATTGATGGTTAGATTCTCTTCCAATAAAGAGCTGAGTTCAATGTACTCAGACTCTTGACTCCCACATGTTAAATTATTGTACGAAGCCGATGCTTTAGACTTTGTCAGATTTCTCAACACTTTACGTAGTGTATGATTTATACAGACATCAGTTTTTGGATTAAAGCTATAATTACATTCAGGACAGGTAAAACTACCTGTTTGTTTCCTTGCATTATAATATCCAACAATGCAGCCCATGCAAAAACTGTGACCACAGCAAATAACCAGTGGCTCGTTCAGTAGATTTCGACAGAGCAGACATTTTAGAACATTGTAATCTACTGAATATCCACCTTCAGCCATTTTGTCTACTTACACAGTATAAGAGAGCAGCAGCCAGAATCCAGTCTCAGTAGATTTGTCATGACTTCATTCTGGAGGTTGGTTTTAAATATGGGCAGGTTGTCGTCATTTTGAGTTATGTCACGTCATCAGTGTAAGTATGTTGCCGATCCTTGTCTTTTGTTAATAAATATTCGTTATTCTTGCAATCTTTTTTTGTCTCTTCCTGGGCGTGGCATGACATGTACTTACACACAAAAATGTAAGACTGTTGTAAAAAACAAACCACACCTCTGATTTCTCATATATAAATGATAAATGTAAAAACCTTTGTCATGCTTTACAAAACAATAGAAAAACTGAATCTAGATATATTTGAATTGAAATGGTTTTATTTGAAAACAAAAATAAATGGTAAATACATACAAATTTGATGACCCACTACATTTTAACTAGTGTTGACTGTCTTTGCTTCGTCAATTACAAATCACTGTTGCTTAGTCTCTCTTTAACATGCTGATTTTGATTCAGGGCGTGTCAGTGTCACTTTGCTATCATGATGAAGAGTATACATTGCACATTGCAAAAGGCACATTTTTTATTCTTTTAATTTTTCATGGGTGTGTTTTTTGCATAATGGTTGTATTCCTGTATTTATTGAGGCTGTATACAAATTTAGCTTGCTTTATACAATTATACAAACAAACCATTCATTCATTCATTATCTCCTGCTTATCCTCTATTAGGCTCCTGCTTATCCTCTATAATATCGCCGCCGATATTATAACCCAAACTTCATTAATGTTGTATTTTAAGAATATTCAAACTAATATTTATATACAGTTGTGTTAAAACTAATTCAACCCCCACTACAGTAAAGTGATTTAGCAATATTCACCAATTCAGCATTCCTCTTCCTCCAAACACAACGAGTTTAATTTTTTACCAAAAAGTTTGATGTTTTATCTGACTACATGATATTCTACATTATTATATATTATTATAATTATACTATTATAAGCGGCACGGTGGCTTAGTGGTTAGCACGTTCGCCTCTCAGCGCTAGGGATTCCTGGTTCGAATCCCCATCTGGGTGGAGTTTCCATGTTCTCCCCGTGTCTGCGTGGGTTTCCTCCGGGTTCTCCGGTTTCCTCCCACAGTCCAAAAACATGGAACAAGTTAATTGAATTCTCAAAATTGCCCCCTATAGTGTGTGTCTGTGTGAGTGAGTGTGTGCCCAGCGATGGATTGGCGACCTGTCCTGGGTCTATCTGCCCAGCGCCCGAGACGTTCTCCCCTGGATGGGCATGGGGAACCCCACTGCGACCCTAATAGAGGATAAGCGGAAGATAATGAATGAATGAATGAATGAATACTTTTATAAATATATACTATTATATTATAATATTTATTATAGTATATATTATTAGGTTATATTTCTGTTACATTTAGAAATTACAGCATTTGTTCTGAAGACTTAACAAGATAGATAGATTTTGATTAAAAATGGCCTTCTGGTTTTTTACATTATGACATTATTTTTTGATTATTACTATTTTTATTTATTTATTTTTTTTATTAGCTATCAAATGTTTTTCCTTCATTACAAGCTGTTGTGGAGGGTCAAAAAAAAACATTGCAATGCAGTAAAATGGCATATAGTAAACAGCATTTATAAAATGAAGCCAATTTTCTATTATACTTGTTTACTTTTTAAAAGGAGATTTCAGTTTTACCATAAATTTGTGTTTTTGCAATGTTTTTGCATTCAAAATCAAATCACTGAAAAAATCCTACTCTGTATATTTATTTACATTTGCTTTACATATTAACTTTGAATTGACGTCATGTGGGCTGGAAGCAAAGTGGCCAGTGGACAAATGTGAATTGGGATCAGTACCCAGCTCTACACTTCATGGACAAAGGTTTTAGGACATCTACACTGTACAAGAGCTTTTATTACAATTCATAGTATTTTTTTTTTCTCTCTTTGCAGCAAACCACATTCACTCTACTAAAAGACTTTTTACAAGAGTTTGTGTTTGCTTTAAAATTTAAAAGATCGTGTTAAATGTCAGACATTTATCTTGAACAAGAGGACCTGGCTCACAAACAATTTATCCCAGAGGTGTCAATGATATTGCAGTCAAAGCCTTGTGTGGGAAAATTCTTTAAAATCAAACTTTCTCAAACAACCTGAACTGTTATGCTTTGTGCTTTGTGTTACAATGATGCTGAAACAGAAAAGGCACTTCCCCAAAGTGTTTCCACAAAGTTAAATGTATAAAGTTGTATTGTTTTGTTAATTATACTTTTACACAACTGTGATGATAGGACTTAATAAAACACGTGATTTCAATAATTATGAATATACCTTTGTGCTTAGAATGTTTTTAAGCTATTTCCTCGATGTTATTTGTTGTTTAATATACATTTATTGGAAGCCTTAAAATTAACATTAATACATTTTTTTACAGTAACAAAAACAGTGCATTTCGTGTGAAACACGAATATTAAACACTTAATATAAAATATGAACTCAAAATTTATGGAATATGCACTGGAAAGTCCACTGCGTGCAGAAAGGATAATGATCAGCAGAGGGCATCAAAGAGTAACTAACAGGTGGGTTGAATGAGTCCATCCATCCATCCATCCATCCATTATCTTCTGCTTCATCCTCTATTAAGGTCGCGGGGGTGGGGTTCCCCATGCCCATCCAGGGGAGAACGTCTCGGGCTCTGGGCAAATACACCCAGGACAGGGTGCCAATCTATCGCTAGGCACTCACTCACCCACACAGACATGCACACAAACACACTCTATATGGGGCAATTTTGAGAATTCAATTGACTTGATCCATGTTTTTGGACTCTGGGAGGAAACCGGAGAACCCGGAGGAACCACACGCAGACACGGGGAGAACATGGAAACTCCACCCAGATTGGGAATCCCTAGCTGAGAGGCGAACGTGCTACTTAACCATTTAACAGTTTAAAAGGTAAAAAAAAAAAAAAAAAAAAAAAACTAGCTGCATGTATTAGCTCTGTATCGATTTTCAGGTTTGTAGCGTTTGTTTCGTTTCCTTACGTTGCATATTTTTATTATTATTTGAGGACTGTTTTTAATTCCATGTTTCAATATTTTAGGTAGGGTGGCATGGTGGCTTAGTGGTTAGCACGTTTGCCTCTCAGTGCTAGGGATTCTCGGTTCAAATACCAATCTGGGAGGAGTTTCCATGTTATCCCCTTGTCCGCGTGGGTTTCCTCCCACAGTCCAAAAACATGGATCAAGGTCAATTGAATTCTCCAAATTGCCCCATATAGAGTGTCTGTGTGTGAGTTTGTGCCCAACGATAGATTGGCGCTCTGTCCTGGGTGTATCTGCCCAGCACCTGAAACGTTCTCCCTCTATGGGCATTGGGACCCCCCCCCCCCCACACACACACATACACAACCCCAGTAGAGATTTCAACAGAAGATAAAGAATGATTTAATAAATAAATAAGCAATAGCCACTGCAGCGTCCACTGCGTGCAGAAGGGTCAAATGACCAGCAGATAGCATCAAAGAGTAATTGACTGATGGGTCGAGTGAGTCTATCCCTTAACCACTCCCAGATTGATTTAATAAAAAACTACATGCGTAAGTTTCAGGTGCAAAAATAACCGTATTATTAAAAACTACAATAATTATGTCATGTTTATAATATTTAAAAGTTTGAAAATAAAAACTATATATCTAGCTGCTTTCATTAGCTCTGTATAGATCACATTTTTTTGCTTCGTTTCGTTGAATATGTTTATTATTATTTTAACAAACTTTTTTGTTTGACTAATTTTAGGTTTTTCATTCATTTTGGGTTTCAGTCTTTCAGGTATTCTTAAAAAGAGTAGACCCTCCAATTACTTTCCTGGGAGTCGATTCTGAACTTATTTTTTTTTGTTTATAATGTTTATTATATCGTGTTCCATTATGAAGTTTCCAAGACTTGACCTTAGCATGGAATAAATTATTTCATCAACAAGCTATTTATTATATTATATATTATAGATTAATATATTATATAATAATTATAAATAATTAACATGAATAACTGCCTTTGGAATAATTATTTCATCAATTATGTACATAACCTGTTTTATAAGCGCAACAAAAGAAATTTGAATATGGGAATGCATTAGCTGTTCGATTTAGCCACTTTGTTGGGGGTTGATTACTACGATTTTGTTTATTAAACAGTACAGTGGCTTAGTGATTAGCACATTTGCCTTTTCAGTTCGAATCCCATTCTGGGTTTCCAGGTCTCCCTGTGTCCGCGTGGGTTTCCCCCGGGTTCCTCGAAAACATGGATCAAGGTTAATTGAATTCTCCAAAATTGCCCCATAGAGAAAGGTGTTTGTGTGAGTGAGTGTTTGCCCAGTGATATAGTGGCGTCTGTCCTGGGTGTATCTGCCCAGCGCCTGAAACATTCTCCCATGGATGTGCATTGAGAACCCCCCCACACAACCCTAGTAGAGGATAAAGCGGAAGATGGTGGATGGATGGATGGATGGATATGCAATTAAGATATCTGAAGCTAAATGAAAAAAAAAGGGGGGGGGGGGGCAATCAACCAGCCTTGTGACTTCAAGGTCCCTGGTTCGATTCCCAGATCCCACCAAGTACCATGGCTGAAGTTCCCTTGGGCAAGGCACCTAACCCCAACCTAACCTCACTTCACCAGTGTGTACATTTGTGTGTGTTTCACTGCCTGGGTGGGTTAAATGTGGCGGACATTTTTCATCTGTGTGTGTGTGTGTACAGTAGGCCAATAAATCACAGAATCACATTTTTATCACTTTTTAATGAACACGTGGTGATTCTTCTTGATCAGCAGTATGCGTGTGAATCGACTCATTATATTGAATCGCCCGGGCGAACCGAGTAGTCTTTGTCCCGCCCTGCTCGGTGGACAGGGAGGAGTTAGGGTTGCCTCCGTTGTGTCCGTCGTTAGGGAAGAGCCTCGTCGTTAGGGAAGAGCGTGGCGTTTGGACATATTTTTGGACTTTTTCAAACCCGCGGATTTTGGACGTGTTTTTTTAAATAATGCTGCGCTATAATGAGTCGTAACGCGGAGGCGCGCCGGGTCGTCCTGACCGGTTACACCAGCAACAGCGAGCCGGGACCTGCTGCATCCGTGCCCGCTGTCAGCTCCAGCCATGAGCCCGCCGCTCCGCCGCAGAGGTGAGCCGCTCTAATCCGCTTTATTTACGGGAGTAGCAGAGCAAAGGGCAAAGTCAGGCTCATCCTGCCGCATCCCGTGGGCTGTGGACTGTGGACTGTGGGCTGCTCTGACCACGCACGCAGGGAAACAAAGAGCGACCGAGTGAGCGAGCGTGGGCGCAGTGCGCTATATTTAGGTTATTATACTGCATATGAAATATTGCCCTCATGAGAATTAGCTGAAACACAACATATAACAGGAGTTTTTGCTCAACAACGCTATGAAATATATTTAGCTATAAATAGACATTAAGTGGTTAGTGGTGTTTTATTTGAATCGTTTGCCATTGTTATTCAAGGCTATGTTGTTCATCCATCCATCCATCCATTATCTTCCGCTTTAACCTATATTAGGGTCCGGGGGGGGGGGGTTTCGGACGTTGGGCAGATACACCCAGGACAGGGCGCCAATCTATCACTGTGCACACACTTACTCACTCAAACACACACACACACACACACACACACACACACTCTCTCTATATGGGGCAATTTGGAGAACTTAATTGACCGTGATCCATGTTTTTGGACTGTGGGAGGAAACCGGAGAACCCGGAGGAATCCTACGCGGACACAGGGAGAACATGGAAACTCCACCCAGATGGGGATTCGAACCAGGAATCCCGAGCGCTGAGAGGCGAACGTGCTAACAACTAAGCCACCGTGGCGTGCCGCCCGCTATGTTGTTCATTCATTCATTATCTTCTGCTTAATACTCTACTGGGATCGCGGGTCCCCATGCCATCCAGGAGAGAATGGTTCGAGCGCTGGGCAAATACACCCAGGACAGGGTGTAAATACAGCCAGTCACACAGACACACACACACAAACACACTATGTGGGGCAATTTAGAGCATTCAGTTTACCTTTAATCCATGTCTTTGGACTGTGGGATTAAACCCGAGAACCCAGAGGAAACCCACACGGACAAAGGGAATACATGGAAAATTTACCCAGATTGGGGTATAAACCTGGACTCCTCAGCACTGAGAGGCAAATGCACTGCATTACAGGACATGTCCTTTATCTTTTACTTCTACGTGACATAGATGACTGACATACACAATATGGAAAAAATTCCATAATACACCTCGAGTCAATAAATTCAGGTGTTTTAGTCAGCCTCTTTGCAATATGTTTATGACATCAAGCACTTAACTTTGCATCTTGACTAATCATATGCATCAACAGATTGGGGAAGGCCCTTTTCTGTTACACATGACAGTGCCAAGTACACAAAACAAGGTCCATAAAGACATGAGATGGGTTTGGTGTGGAAGAACTTGACTGTCCCACACAGAGTCCTGATATCAACCTCTTCAAATAAATAAGATATCTTCTTTTGTGTCTAAAATCTCCAATTAGTGTAAAATTAAAATGTTTAGATGTACAAATACCTTGTTTATATAGTCTAAATGGGAACATGGTATGCATCACTGCCTTATATTAACATATATTCTATATATATAACCCCCCTGCCACACACACACACACACACACACACACTTAATTGAAATCTCTGCATTTTTAAAATACGTTTAAGAAATTAATACGTTTAATAATATTATTATACAAAAAAAATCTTCCTAGCACCCGAAACATTCTCCACTGGATTCCCCCCCCCTCCCCCCACGGCCCTAGTAGAGGATTAAGTGGAAGATGAATGAATATAGAGTACGAACAAAACAAAAGGATAAGTTTAAACAGCTAGTCCAGTTAGTTGTGCAAAACGCATTGAATAAAGTAAGGAAAATCTCCAAGTGGAGCATCATGACAAATACTAACCTCATTATACACACTAAAAATGTGGAACCTAAAGAGTGGGTTGTGCTGTGACACTTAAAAATTTAAATAAAAAGGTTCTGTAGATTGTCAGTAACAAGATTGTCTTTAAAGTATAATAAAAACTAATACATATACACTAGGCCATAGTAGTGGGTGTGTCTAATAGTGTGACCAGTAATTACTCTGATTTTAGAAGCTCTGGAACACTGCGGTACTTTCTGCTCATATCAGCACCACATTCCCATGTACTGACCGTCTGCTGTTCCAGCTGATGGGTCCAGGGTTAACAGTGTTCTCATCTACTGCTGTAGAGGTTAAAGGGGGGAGGGGATATCCAGAAATGTACAATTTACATTAATATTGCAGGTGAATTTGTGTCTCTATTCTTTATTTTTCTGTAGTATGATAATAGCGTTAATGTATTGAGTTGTTCAAGGCTCATACAATGGTGTAATTGTTGGTGAAGATGGTATAAATAGATGCCCTTGTGTATTTTACCGTCATCTTCTCGGTTGCATTACGATGTCTGTGGTGTTTCTGAGTACAAGAAAAACACTAATTCATGCTGGCAGCTTTGTTGATGCAATTTGTAGAAAAGTCTCAAACAATCGGAAACTTCTTCTGATTAAAGAATGCCGTCATGTATTTAATTCAAATCATGCCTTTTTTAATAAGAGTCAGGTGTCTGCAGGATTTTTGCCTTTAACTGTATATGTTCCTACTGACATTTAAGGTGAAAATAATAGAGATGTCTTTTTGATGGATGGATGGCCACATAAATCAGCTATAAACACACCTTTATTTTCTGCCGGGACCACAATGTGACCACACAATGCGCTCTTTCTCTCGTCAGACAGCAGACAGAAACACTAGTGCAGATTCCTAGCAGCCTTTTGAAATCGGATGCCCCTGTTATTGTGCGTCTTTCTCTTAGTGCACCAGCTGCAGAGCAACCGGGTGATGCCCGAGAGTTGCCAGCCACACTGTGATGTCATTCAGATCTGCACAGGAAGTCAGGGAAGCCTCTATTGAATTTTAGTGTGTGTGTGTGTGGTTTGAAGCTGTTTGGTGATGTCTCTGATGTCACAGATTTGGTGTTTGGAGTATAAAAATTTAATGGTAACATGGTTTGTATGTTCTCCCCGTGTCTGCGTGGGTTTCCTCCGGGTTCTCCGGTCACAGACCAAATAAATGGATAAAGTCAATTGAATTCTCAAAATTGCCCCATATAGAGTGTGTCTGTGTGAGTGAGTGTGTGCCCAGCGATATATTGGCGCCCTGTCCTGGGTCTATCTGCCCAGTACCTGAGACGTTCTCCCCTGGATGGGAATGGGAAACCCCACCGCGACCCTAATACTGCGAGGATAAAGTGGGAGATAATGAATGAATGAATGAATGAACATGGTTTTAATCTTTTTTATAAAAGTAATTCCGGTCCTTAAATCTAATTTGCTAAGCCGTTTGTCCGACAGTAATGCCTAAAATGTGCAAACATAGTAGAGCATTATTTTAATGATGTACCAATAATAAAAATAGATAAAAATACAGATTCATATAAACATCGAGTGTGAAACAGCGATTCCCGATGAGCACTAAACCTGTATCATGTTACTTAACAATCAATGTTCACTTTAAAAACCAGAATAAATTAGGTCACGTAATACCATTTTATTAATATTTTTTAGAAATAAATACGTTTATGAATAAAACCTAGTTTTTAATTGCAGTGTTTCTCATAACCGTTTTATTAAAACAATAAGGCACTCAGAGCAGCACGATGACTTAGTGGTTAGTATGTTCGACTCCCAGCGCTGGGGATCCAGGTTTGAATCCCAGTCTGGGTAGAGGTTTGCATATTCTCCCCAGGTCTGTGTGGGTTTCATCCAGGCTCTCAGGTTTCCATCCACAGTCCAAAAACATGGATTCATGGTGAATTAAATGCTCTAAATTTTATGTGTTTGTGTGTGTGTGTATGTTTTGTCTGTGTGTATTTCTTTGCATAATTGTTAGTCTTTCTGACTCATTTCTCTGATTGTCATCCCCTCAATATGTATGTAAACTATTAGTTGCACTAAAAAGTACAATTAGTCTATATTGTTTTTTAATAAGCACATACCATTGCACATAGTAATTATTGTAAATTCTTCAAAATTGATTATAGATCTACTTAGTTTGTCTTAGCTGGGTGGTTGGACCGTAAATCTGAAGTCTGGTGTTTAAACCCTCAACAGTGTAGGCCGTTTGAGCAAGGGCCTAAACCCTCACTGTGCTCAGTGGCTGACCTCAGATCTTTGCAAGTCACTTAAAATAAAAACATCTGCAAAATGATGTAATGTAACAGGACAAGCGCACTTATCAGAAGATGACAAATTTCCATTTTGGCAGTGAGACATGCACTAAACACATGGCTATCTCATGTATTTTACAGTTATTTGAACAGTATTGTACATTATTAAATGCTAATTTAAGCTTGAACGTTAAGTTGAGACCTCCATATTTGCAAATCTGTGCATCTTAATTTAAAACCAAACAATTTGACAATTTTTTGCCGCTGTTTTGTGCTACTGCTTCTCTGAATGGTTAAGAGGCCTTGGCCTTGACTGTACATGACTGCTGAAAAATTCATAGATGCTGTAATTGGGCTCTGTAATGTGGATGTCATCCTGGTAATGTCATGGGTTTGGTCTCAGCTGGTTGTGTGTGGTTCGATGCCATTAATGAGAACTTGCTTAATCAAGCACACATGGTACATCCCTTGTGTGTACAGAGTTACAGTTTCTCTTTAACATGTGCATTAAGAGCATTATGTTTAAGATTAATTAACAATGTTTAATATGATCTGCTTTATCTACACATGTTCTCTCATGTTCAAATCAAAACAGTGACTTTATCGGTAAGCAACATCTGAGCTAATGAGTGCAGGATAATGATCTCAGTGCTGCAGTGAGGATAAAGACACGAGTGGAGAGCGACAGTTTTAAATGTCAGCGATATCTTCTGCATCTCAAAGCAGTTTTATCCTCTTTGCTGTTCACAGCGTTGACCTTGTAACAACATCTCTGCTTCAACACTATAATGTTCACACGTTCTATTGGCGTTGAGCTTGACCTCTCTAACAAACAAATGTAATGCCGGATGCTTTTTCTTAGACACCCCTGTCTAAATCATGCGCATGCAAATCCTCACTTTCATATTGTTTTTTTCTAATTTTGGTATTTTAGTTCTACAAACTTGCTTTCATGAACCCGGGTATAAGACATTTAGTAACCACAAACAAATGAGTATCTTTTTGTGGGAAATTTTGTAAATAAAGGGTTTCTGTTTGTGTGTTGGGGAGTGCATTCATTTGTGTGCATGTGTACATATAGTATATATAAGTATATATAACATTGTGGGTACCCAGATGCTTACAGTATGGATACCACATATAAAAAAATAAATCATGATCAACGGTAAAGTTATGGTTAATGTTATGATAATCTCTATGACATGAATGGAAAATAATGTAAAGCCCCACAATGCTTGTGTGTGTGATATATACCTATATATATTATTAAAGCAAAAATGCTCGAGAGAGCATGCAATATTTTAAATAAATATCGATATTTTTCCACTTTTCCACTATATGCACCACTACTCCCATGGTTTGTTGCTACATTCCATTCCCCCTAATTTGCACAAACTCTGCTTTGTTGCTTCACTTTGCATGGCCAGTAGTCACTCCTGTGGCTGGACAGCCGGTATGGGGTTAAAAGCTGGACTATGTTTTAATCAGCACTATTAAAAGAATAGTACCTTTTCCCATATTTGGTCATTTTTTTATTCTTTACATTAACTACTACAACTTACAAAAATCTTAGCTTTATGGTTGGGGTCAGAACTCAGGGTCAGCCATGTTACAACCCTTAAAGTATTAAGGGTTCTAAGCTTCACTCAAGGGCCCACTTGAGTAACATTATGATGGACTCTGGGTTTGCTTGACCTTAAAACTCTGGGTTTGCTTGACCTTTGTGCAGTTTGGAAATATATAAGGCAGCACTTAAGACTTCAAATCAGACATTTTGAACACCCAGACATATGTCAATAAATCACCAGATAGACAAGTGGGAGACAAGGAGGAAAGTGCAGAAGGGTTCAACCATCCCCTCATTCTTTGCATGAATATTTAAATTAATTTCATGCTCTGATGTGAAAAACAACAATCCAGTAAAGTTGGTCCATGTCCCCTAACATAACAAAAAAACATGACTAAAGATAATTAATTACAGTTTTATTTTTAACCTTTTCTTTTCATTTTGTCCAGTTTTGACACAAGTAAGGGTTCCTGTCGCATGAGATTTTAGGGAATCTCCCATATTTATGACCGACTGACTGCACATGTAGTAGTGCCTAGACAGACTGGTGATAATAGCAAAGTCTCTCTCAGTAATGTGCTATTGTTAAGACCATTGTACATATTAAAACAGTAATTACCAGAATTCATCTTTGCTTATTTTTCTTCGGAGCAGTGGGGTGGAAACACCTATCACAGCGCGAGATCATACAGCAACCTGCCTTATTATGTACTGATTCAATCTTGAAATGTTGAGTGTAAATGTCAAGCCCTCTCTCTGACCTGCTGCACACACTCTCTATAGCTTTGAAGGAGGTGACAAATAGGAAATATTCCATGGTGAACAATGTGTTGGTGTGTTTGTGTGTACTAGGGTTATATTTATACAGGGTTATGAGTAATAGTGGGGTAGTAGAGCATTAGTATTAGTGATAGTAGCAGTAGTGTGTGTGTGTGTGTGTGTGTGTGTGTGTGTGTGTGTGTGTGTGTGTTGCTTAGTCTTCTTTTCAAGTAAAAATAAGTGAAACTGTGAGAGGATTACGCGTGTCCAGGCTATTGTTGGTGTTTAGGATGTGATTAAAATGTAAATAATCTATTATTAGATTAAGAATTATATATATATATATATATATATATATATATATATATATATATATATATTCATTCATTCATTCATTCATTATCTTCCGCTTATCCTCTATTAGGGACGCGGTGGGGTTCCCCATGCCCATCCAGGGGAGAACGTCTCGGGCGCTGGGCAGATAGACCCAGGACAGGGCGCCAATCCATCGCTGGGCACACACTCACTCACACAGACACACTCTAAACGGGGCAATTTTTTTAGAATTCAATTAACTTGATCCATGTTTTTGGACTGTGGGAGGAAACCGGAGAACCCGGAGGAAACCCACGCAGACACGGGGAGAACATGGAAACTCCACCCAGATGGGGATTCGAACCGGGAATCCCTAGCGCTGAGGGGCGAACGTGCTAACCACTAAGCCACCGTGCCGCCTATTATATATATATATATATATATATATATATATATATATATATATATATATATATATTATAGTAAACTTTTCTCGATTGAAACAAATTTTCAAGAGTTTTGGAGATTTTCTATAAAGCTGGGGGGCAAAATTCTCAACACAATGCTTTCATCAGAAAATGTAATGAATGAATGTAAAATCATAAAAAAACAATGCAATTTACCTAATTTCTAATGACACATTTTTAAATAAACCTGATATTGTGATTGTGTTTATCTATAGCTTTAAATGTACTTAAAAAGCTGCCTTTAATAACTCTGGTTATTAATAACTGGTTCTTGCTGGTTGCCATGGAGATGATTTACCGGTTAAAACGTCAGTAGCTTTTAACATTTTTTTGGTGCTTTCAGTAGAGTTATTTTTGAGTGTAGCTAAATAAGACACCTATGATTTAATGTCAAATGTTAAGAAAAAAACAATAAAGAAGCACAGATTAATGTACTAATGTGGTAATATTTGGTTTACATATAAGTTTTTCAAAATATAATGCCCTGCATATTCTTTATTTCTAAAACATTGATTTAAAATACTTAAAATTAGGTGACTATATTTTCTTATATATATTTTTTTACTTTAGCTTTTATGGTCTAATATCTGTGTGAAACGAGTACATGAATCATGCTTTCATCATCTGCAAAATTTAACGCATAACGTATTTAACGCAAAGCATCTTTAAGAGGCTCAAAGTGCTAAAAGTCTGAGGGGCTGATTTAGACTGTGGTCACTATAAGCAGTGCAATGCAGCATACAAATGTCAGGTAGAGGTCAAAACTCCAATACTTTATTTCACAGAATGTACATGACCCAATACAAGTGGATCAGACACTGCAGTGATGCTGGCAACTTTAAACCCTACTGTCCCTGCTGAACTCAAAATAATCAACTAAACAAATATGTCCAGCCATCGGTCTCTTGGAAGCAGGTGATATGCTGTATTTTACATCAGGAAGGTAAATGAGTGTAATAGAGGACACAGTGAATGACCACATTGTTTAACAACTCCAGCAGCACTGCTATGTCTGTTCCACTTGTATCAGCACAACACACATGAACACACCATAACCACTGCAGTACCAAGAATCATCATCCTTTCAAATAATACCTAGTCTGGGATAGTCCTGTTGAGGTAAAACACAAATCATGCAGAGATAAGATGGAATACACTTTGTAATTATATAACTACAATGTTCATCTATGCAGTAAGTGGGAATGTTTAATATACAACCAATATAAAGGCCTGTGATTGTATCTATATTATAAAAAAATATATAAAATGCTTTAGTTGGCATTGGAAGAAAATAGAAAAGCATCTTGGATCGTAATATAATTTAAATAACTTCTAAATAACTCTTCTTCCACTAGGAAGGTGGGTCAGCACAACACGCAGCGGGCACGAGCGAGCAAACCATATCAGCGCTGTAACTCTCAGGACTCACTGGACGAGCTGGCCATGGACGACTACTGGAAAGAGATGGAAATCATCCAGCACAGCGGAGATCCCGAGCCTCAGGAGGAGTTTCAGCTTAAAGTAGCTGATGGTAAGCTTGACTTCTGCATAAGCAGTCGAGGATCCAAACCATTAGGAGTTAGTTGCATTCCCATTTGTAAAAGACTTCAAAAGTTTTTCAAAGGTGTTGTAGAGGTTACTGGACATTAATGAACAGTATCCACAAACAGACACTGTTTAGCAGGTGGTTTTCTACTGGCGCTTTAAGTTCTGGCTACATTTAGGACTCAGTTGCGTTTACTCAATGGTGAGTCAATTCTTGGCCAGTGGTTCAATTAGTTCTTTTAGTGATTCACTGGCGTTTCTGGAATAAAGTTTCCCTCCTCGGGATTTTATGGTTAACTTGCCTCAGTGTTTTCATTCAAACTCCAACAGTGTAAAGGTTGTCTGTATATTTTAAAGCATTAACCATTGCATGGAAATTGGTTAAATAGTTATAAGGGCAAATCTTGTACCAACCACTACCAGTTTCCAGCTACTGGAGGAAAAGTCTATATGCCTGACTACAAATAATAGACATAAAAGCAGGAAGGAGTCCAAAACAACCCGAGCAGGACAGGAAATGGGATATAAACATACATTGTTCTTCTGTAAAAAAGGTGGGAAGCTTTTTGCATTGTGTCCACTATTTCTGAGAAAGGAAGCTGGATATGTAATTCATATCATTCTAATTAATGGCTGGAGGATCTATTAAATCTGCTCTGTCTCATGGTTGGGCTTTAAACTCGAAAAAATGTTTTTTTAATGATAAATCTGGCATGATCTGCCCAGCATCCGTTCTGCTCTTTGTGCATTCTCATCTCTGTGTCTTTAAGGATAGTTTTGTTCCACAGCAGATGAAATAAGAGCCACTACGTAGACAGTAAGCACAAACAATAATGCTGATGATGTACTGTTCTGACAGAGGGAGAACAGGAAGAGGCCTGGTTGACGGAGGCGGGACTGGCAACCCTGTTTGACGAGTCAGCATCAGACGGAGATGACGGCCAGGTGCTGCTATCTACGCTGACGCGTACGCAGGCTGCCGCGGTACACAAACGCCTGGAGACCCTGCGGAAGCGCAACAAACCCCACAGCGTGCCAGATGTCCGGGACATCTTCAAACCTCAGGATACCAAGGTCATAACATACTTCACACCCCAATTATTTCTTTCTCATCATGAGTGGTTGAAGTAATGCAATGCATTTTCTGGCAGATGTTACCTCGTACTTTGTTAAAATGTTTCCTGAACTGTATCTTTTGTTTGTGGTCTTCAGGATGAAGAGTCCAAGTCGACAGAAGGAAGTGAATCCAAAAAAACAGAAGCAGAATCATCTGGTGTGTATCACCTAGCACAAACAAATTGACATTTCCGCTCATGTTCTCCACAAACAGCATAATTTTGTGGTTTGCCTTTTTAAAGTTGAAGATATTTTATTTATTTTATTTACTGTTAGGATTAAAGTATCGAAGACAGTCCTCTTAATCACCAAATTAATGTAATAAAAGAACTTCCATCTATTATCATACTATTAATCCTATACTGTTGTCGCGGGGGGGAGAACGTTTCAGATACACTCAGGAAAGGGCATCAATCAATCGCTGAGCACACATTTATTCTCACACACACACTATATAGGGTCGATTTAGAGGAGCCAATTTACCTTGAATCCATGTTTTTGGATTGTGGGAGGTAACCGTAGAACCCAAAGAACACCCACACGGACACAGAGAGAACATAGAAACTCCACCCAGTTTGATTTCGAACCTGGATCCCCAGCACTGAGAAGAAAAGATGCTAACCAGTAAGCCAGTGAAAACTGTTAGGAATAAAATGAAGGATGTGAGCTGGTGAAATGAGTGCAGCATTAAATCAAGTTAACCCGTTTTCAGTGAATTGGTTTTAGTGGAAATCCAGATTAGAATAGGAAAATCTTGTGGAAAAAAGAGAGCAAGATTTGGATATTAGAGTAGCGAAAGAACAATATGAGTGTTTTCTGTAGTTAACTAAGTTCATCCTCTTATCTCTTATACCAGCTCTTTACAGTATATCAGAAGGACAGTCAGTTAGACCACAAATATATACTGTATATATATCTCCGTGGCGGCACGGTGGCTTAGTGGTTAGCACGTTCGCCTCTCAGCGCTAGGGATTCCCGGTTCGAATCCCCATCTGGGTGGAGTTTCCATGTTCTCCCCGTGTCTGCGTGGGTTTCCTCCGGGTTCTCCGGTTTCCTCCCACAGTCCAAAAACATGGAACAAGTTAATTGAATTCTCAAAATTGTCCCATATAGAGTGTGTCTGTGTGAGTGAGTGTGTGCCCAGCGATGGATTGGCGCCC
>JAFMOD010000343.1:23063-36728 GCA_019802435.1 Corydoras maculifer
GGTTAGCACGTTCGCCTCTCAGCGCTAGGGATTCCCGGTTCGAATCCCCATCTGGGTGGAGTTTCCATGTTCTCCCCGTGTCTGCGTGGGTTTCCTCCGGGTTCTCCGGTTTCCTCCCACAGTCCAAAAACATGGAACAAGTTAATTGAATTCTCAAAATTGTCCCATATAGAGTGTGTCTGTGTGAGTGAGTGTGTGCCCAGCGATGGATTGGCGCCCTATCCTGGGTCTATCTGCCCAGCGCCCGAGATGTTCTCCCCTGGATGGGCATGGGGAACCCCACCGCGACCCTAATAGAGGATAAGCGGAAGATAATGAATGAATGAATGAATATATATCTCCATCCATACATTATCTTCCGCTTTATCCTCTATTAGAGTCGCGGGGTGTTCCCGATGCCCATGCAGGGGAGAACGTTTCGGGCGCTGGGCAAATACACTCAGGACAGGGCATCAATCTATTGTTGGAAACACACTCACTCACACTGGGAATCCTTAGTGCAGAGAAGTATAGCACACAGGGATGATGGAACGGTAACTAAACTAATGTTCAGACAGGGACATTAGGAAAGGCTACCTATTGTTTCACAAGAAATGACAATTTATTTAATATTTTCAGGTTATTATTATTATTTGCCTATGTTTAGGTTATAAATAATCACATAATTATTAGAATAATCCAAAATTTATGTGTTTTACAATTGGGTAGACAGGACAGGGCCAATCCATCACTGAGCAAACACTCACTCACACAGACACACACTTTATAGGGGCAATTTAGAGAAGCCAATTCACCCTGAATCTGTTTTTGGACTGTCTGAGGAAACCAGAGATCCTGGAGAAAACCCATATGGACACGGGGATAACATGGAAACTCCACCCTGATTGTGATTCACACCTGGATCTCCAGCGCTGAGAGTCGAACATGCTAACCACTAACCCACCCTGCTGCCTGTTGATCTGAATGGTTCCTGGAACATATGCATGCATAACTGAAATGCATATACATAGCCTTGTACGGTGGGCAAGTTGTGACACTCTGTCAGAATCTTTTATTTGCCAAGTTCCAGGTGGAAAGGGAATTTCCTTTCATGCAGGTTTTAACAAGAAGCACAAGTTGGGAATTCATTAATCCAACAGCGTCATGTGTCTTAGAGCAAATATGTGTAAGCCCTCACCCTGAAAAACCTGAGAGAGATATTAATAGTGAAGATATTAAAGTCCAACATTTATGAGCAGTAATAAGCATTAGCTTGTATTTGCATGATCATGTCATATATGAATAGCAGTATTTACATCACCTGGAAATATTAGGATACATTTAGTGAATATAAAATCAGATGGTATTGTCCTGTTACAGGGGATGACTTGGTCGTAGGGAATGGGATAGAACCCGACACTGAGGGCACGAACGAACCAGAGACGGACATCAACCAAGAGGTGTCGTTCTCAGAGCAGGCTCTGAGCTACAGGGATGAGGCCAAAGTCACTCCACCTGTTCATGAAGCTGACGACCGGTTACCTGTAAATGTCAAATATTAAACACCTCAACTGATTTATTACATTTACGTGTGTGTGTGCATGTCCACAAGAGCAAAGTTTAACAAGACTGCAAGCTGCAAAGCCTGCTCTCTGATTGGCTGCTTAAAGATAAAGGAATGTGTGTTTTGTCCAGAAGTCATTTGTCCTTGAAGAATAAGATTTTTAAATCAACATGGTGTATGATTTATTAAATAAATAAGAATAACTACATGAACTATATTTTATGATCCTATTAAAGCACTTATACTATAACGAAAGTAGCATTTCAGATAAGTACTTTTGTTCGAGGAAGTATATCTTTAAATATAAGATAGGAGTACTGCTGTTTTTGAATACATTATTCTGGCTCTCTTTTATTACTTTTTCTGTTTACTTATAATTCACAAACTCATACAGGACTTTAAGGTAGCGCCAGAGAAGACCGGAATGACCAAAGTTGGTGACCTCTCGCCAGCAGACATGAAGAAAGTGCACCGGCTCGTGTTGATCGAAGTTAGTGCGCTGTTTGATTCCGCCCGCATCGACCTCAAAACCCATAGACCTCTCAGGATAAAGTTCAAAGGTCAGTCTGATGCCCAATTAGTTCTTTAGAAAGTGGATTAAAATCACACATTGTAAAACAGACAGGTTTATATTCATTTGTTATCTATACCTGTGCTGATTGTGTCCAAAGAGTCCAAAGAGGTCAGATAGTAATTTTACTTGACTAATAGAATTTTGTAAATGACTTTTAATCACAGATTTTTAGTTATTCTGACCAATACAAAGTTACTTTCTTACACTAACAATATTTACCTAATTAATGATTTCTGACTAGCCTGTAAGACATAACTTTTTACTTGTGTTCAAAATTTCATAAAGTTATAAATATTGCCTACAGTGCTTCACACACAAAGGAATATGTCCTCCATATTTAACCCATCTGTGCAGTGACAAACACACACACATATACACATACTGGTGGGCAGCCCTGTACCCAGCGCACAGGGAGCAATTTGGGTAAGGTGCCTTGCCCAAGGGCATTTTAGCCATAGTATTTGGTTCTATTAATTCAAGTTTTTAAATAAAATCAATCATCCATCACTAATAAAATGATACTTTTTGTATAAAAATACATTTTGAGCTTGTTTTGTGTCTCATGTGGTTGAGGTCAGAGCTCTGTACATGACAGTGAAGTTCTTCCCCAAAGTCTCACCCAATCAAACCTTTGTGGACTTTTTTTTTTTTTATTCATTTGGGTTGAAAGCATATCATGGGTTAATTTTCAGCTCTTAAAAGTAAAACTTCTTTTAAAAACTACTTAATTATTTTGTTATAGATTCAGGTTTATTCGGAGTTCCTTTGACAACACTTCTGGACCAAGACCAGAAAAAGGAGCCTGGTACCCGAGTGCCTCTTTTACTACAAAAAGTATGTCCCCAACACACATAGGAATGTACAGTATTAAAATGCATCTCTTTACAATTCAGAATATTTATTAGAATTGTTGTTTGATTATAGCTGATTTCCCATATAAAAAAAGAGGGTCTGGACACAGAGGGACTGCTGCGGATCCCCGGTGCCGCCGTAAGAGTCAAGGTTAGAAAAAAGAATTCTAATGATTCTAAAGCCAATTAAACCTTAGCCAGAGCACTTGAACACTGACAATTTGTACATATACATAGAACCTCCAGCTAGATGGTGACATAGGTTACTGCTGCAGTGGGTGGGGCTGGTTTGTTTAGCCTGAATGCTAATGCAAATCCTGGGTTTGTTTGCGATACAGGCTGTGTGTCAGGAACTGGAACAGAAGTTTTATGATGGCTCCTTTTCCTGGGAAACACTGAAGCAGCATGATGCAGCAAGTGTACTCAAACTCTTCATCCGAGAGCTTCCTTATCCTCTCCTCACTGTGGAATACTTAAGTGCCTTTATGTCAGTGCTTAGTGAGTACGAACACTAATACACACCCGATACCTGTCCCATAACACAACATATAACTTAAATTAACTAAAACTATTGATTAAAAAATCAACATTTCTGTGTTTATGTGGCCACAAATTGATTAGGTTATTGAGAGCATAGAACAAACATTAACAGAATTACTTCGTCTTGTAGAATTTCCCACTAAGAAGCAACAACTACAAGCCCTTCATCTGCTAGTGCTCCTTTTACCCGAATCCAGCAGAGACACACTGAAGGTAATCCATCTTCTATATATATAACTTTAGAGTAACTGGATTTATGGTTTCTCTAACACTCAAATACAGCCACCTATTGGCCAAATCGCATAACTCGTTTTATAAAAAACATCGGGAAAAGAATGTATTGCATATCTTCCATGGCTACGATTCTGAAGCGCTCTGTGGTGTTTGTTATTGTCATTAATGTCACAGTTGAACACACTGCTCAGCCAATCTGATTTAATAACAATTATAATCTAAATTAATTCCACATGTAGATTTTACTGTTCAACCTTTTTAATAATGTATTGTGACTTTAACTCGCTGCAATGGGCAATTTGGATGGCGGTGACGGAAAATAGTTTTTATTGCCTCACTTTAACATAAACCTTTTTCAGTGATCCCAAAATGAGCTGCACTAAAGTCCACTTTACACTGAACCTCACTCAATGCATTCGTGTGTTTGGATGCAAAGAAATACACACAAAACCTGTGATGAACATGCTTTGTGTGTGTATTTCCATGGTTCCAGTTCACTAGCTCTCTCTCCTCCCTTTCTTGCTGAGGGTTTCTCCCCTTTGTGCTTCTGCATAGACACATAGACACAGTTAACAAAACACAAGTCAAGTGAGTCAGTTGCCTCCTTTGTTTGACTGGTGTCTGACACTGATGCTGTCACATCCACAATTTAGATTCAAGATTTTTTCATTTATCACCTATCACTAGTTACTAAATCACTATCATTGTGATTTGAATATTTAATGATTATTTGAAATATTAGTCATTTGTATTTTGATAATTATAATTATGGTCATCAGTCCCATGTAGCAGCAGCTTATAGTTTTTGTATGTATTATATTGTTTCTAGTGTTTTTGTAGCTGATTCTTCAGCTGCATATTTGTTTTTTATTTATACAGTATTATAAATTACATGTACAAAGTTGCTTTGCTTATTTATAATATAAAATTTAATTTTGTAATGACTTTTTTTATAAACAGGCCCTTTTAGAGTTCCTCCAGCAGGTCATCGAACACAAGGATCAAAACAAGATGACACTAAATAACGTTGCCGTGGTGATGGCACCCAATATCTTCATGTTTAAAGGCTTTCGGAGCAAAATAACAGAGCAACAGGAGTTTGCCATGGCAGCGGGGACAACAACTATTGTCAGGCTGCTTATACGTTACCAAAACCTTCTCTGGACTGTAAGTACGGGTTCCTGTGGTGAACGTTCTGCCAGTACTCCACATACTGCCAGCAGTACAACTTATAATTTTAACATATAATTTGTGAACCATACAGGCATGGTCAAAATTATTAAAACCCCCTCAAGACTGTTTGCATTGTGAGTCATGTGATGTGTGATGTGGCAGAGGATATGAGAACAACACTTGAGAAAATTGGACAATCCCACAGTTGCAAGTCCATTTCGAGAAATTCTAATGTTCCTGTGTCCTGTGCACGATGTAATTAAGAAGTTTATAGCCTTTGACACTGCAGCGAGCCTGTTTAAATTTAAACTGGGAAGTTGACACATGGAACGGCGGTGTCAGCTTGCAGTGCCTGTTGCCATGTGGATGAAATCAGGCTCTAAAGTAGGAAACACAGAAGTGCCTTAGAACTTTCCCAAGGAAGACACAATACTTCCAGAACAGACAAGACCAAATTATAAGTCATAAAAATCAAAGTGACAGAAATGAAAGTAAAGCTTTTAATCAAAATAACCCAGTTCTTTTAGTCAAACTTGGTGAAAATTTAAGGATATTATGGGGTTATTGTGTTTTGCAGCTTATTTTAGAGCTCGTGGCAGAAAGTGGGTCTGTGGGACATGAATTAGGACAATTGAAATGGTTAAAGACGCTGAGGTGTTCTAAAATGGACAGCATCTAAATCCTATATAACTCTTGTGGGGAGATCTAAAAACAACAGATGGGAAGAGAACCTTTAAATCTGAGACAAAGCAGTTGATAAAAGTAGAATGATCCAAAATTAATCAGTGTTTACAAAGGGTGCTATCAAATATTAAGATGAGGGTACAAATGATTTTGTCCGATCCATGTATGACTGAACTTATCTGTTCTAATGCACTCAGAAGAAACAAGTGATTGCTCAAGCATTTTTTATTGCAGCTGTGTTCCGACGGGAATGATACATTTGTTTTGTTTTTTTAAAGGGTTTTAATCTTTTTGGCTATGACTTTATCATAAAACATGTTTCTTTTGCCTCCGCGTTGAGTTTAAAAGCTTGGAATGATTTGGAATTTTTATATTGTCCTTTTGTTTCCAGATCCCAAAGTTCATAATGAACCAGGTGCGCAAGCAAAACATGGAGAACCAGCGGAAAATGAACCCAGACCGCGCGGTCAAAAAACTGTTAAAGAAAATGGCCTATGACCGTGAGAAGAACAGTGACAAGGTGGAGAAAAGTTCGGAGGTAAGAATTGTTGGAGTCTGTAAAAGTCTTTGTGATACTTTGATTATTGTAATATATACTTTTTAATGGGCGGCACAGTGACATAGCGGTTAGCCCATCTGCTTTTTAGTGCTGGGGATCTAGGTTTGAATCCTGATTGGGGGAATTTGGATCCATACTCTCCATGGGTCCATGTGGGTTCTCTGGTTAAAAACATGGGTTCAAGGTGAATTGGCTGCTCTAAATTGCCCCATATGGTGTGTGTTCTCAGGACTGCTTGGCATCCTGCCCTGATTGTATCGGCCCAAAATACGTGAACGTAGGTACATTTTTGTAACTTCATACCTTATCTATTTTATGGATGTGGTTTTGCAGACCTCTTGTGGTTATCCAGGGTAGTGCATGTACATTACGTACAATATAATGACTACAAGCCCATATTTACTTATATCTTGATTTTGTGATTTAATACCTATTTAACACGAATTTAATTTAATTTAATTCATGCTCATTAATATCACAGTGTTTTACTATAAAGATAACATCAATGGTGTTTAAAATAAAATGAAACAAAATAGCTTTGATTATATTGTTTTAAGTTTATGGATAAGACATCTACAATAGAAGTACAATAGTGTAAAAAAATTATTACCCACAATGTCTTTACTAATAAAAAGTGGAGATGGTTAGTATTGTACTTTTCTAGGTGTGTGCATTGTAGTTTGTATATGCAAAAGAAAAAAAGAGAAAAAAATTAAAAGTAGCTGAATTTGCTTCTTAGAAAAAGCATGTAACTTTAAAATCTGCAGGTATCTATAACCATTATAAATGTATAGTTCCTATTAAATTGCTCATTGAGTTCAATTTTTGTTTTTTGTTGGGGGTGGTAAGTGATCTGAAGCCGTTTTCTTTTCACAAAACGAATAGATCGCCTATAGCATTGCATTTTTACTCACACCAGGTCAGTCAGCATAAAAAATGTCAATACTTAGCTACTTAGTCGATCGTTTGGAGGTCAGGGGCCACTCCTTAGCACATTTTTAACACTGTGGTGGCATTATTCGTATATTATGGAGTGTTCTGCTGGGGCAGCAGCATCACTAATGCTGACAGACATAGACCGGATAAACTTATTAAGACCCAGTCTTTACACCCAGTTCAGGGAAAAGGAGGATGCTAAATAAGTTAACGACTCTTGTAGAGAATAAATATCATTTTATGTATGAGACTCTAGAAACAGTGGGTAGTGGTTTTAGACAGCCTGTCGTTTGAAGTGTGTGAAAGATTGGTACCTCAGGTTCTTCATCCCTGCTTCAGTTGTAACCAGTGGAGCCTCCTCTATCTATATATATATATATATATATATATATATATATATATATATATATGAATACATGTTTTTGGACTGTGGGAGAAAACCGAAGAACCCGGAGGAAACCCACGGAGACACGGGGAGGACATGAAAACACCAAATTCAAACCTGGATCCGCAGTGCTGTGAGGCTAATGTGCTAACGACTAAGCCACCATGCTTCCTTATTCTTATTTGTTTTTTAATATTTCATAAAATTGTTCAGTCACATTTTTAGAATTTGTAATATAAATTCATGTTTCCTATTTTTATACTGTATATACTATTCTTTCTTTATTTTTTTATACTGCCGAGTGCCATACTGTCCCTTTTCCCCACAGTGGGATTAATAAAGGATTATTAATGTTATACTACACAAGATTTGCTTAAGATACTAGAATAAGGAAACAATTTGCTGTGAATGAGGCATTTGTATTGAGTGTGAAAGAATCTTATGTCTGTGCTGTGTGTGTTTCAGGTGAATGGTATGATCAGGGTCCAGGCTCCACAATTCTCCAAGACCTCCATGGCGGTGCAGCTGACGGACGAGTTACAAGCTTCGGATATTCTCACCCGCTTCCTCAAACAGGAAAGGTGATGCATACCTTCATCACACTTTTCTTTACGTGTGCTCTGTGCATAGAGAACACTGTTGTACAGGGTTAGGAGGTATCCGGGCTACATGTAACAATGCTTGAAAGTTTGAGAGGAAGTTCACAGAATTTTTCCTGTTTCAGCTCCGTGTCGATGAAGAGAGAAGAACTGTGTCTGTATGAGATCGGCGGGAACATCAGTAAGTGCTAATAAAACTAAAAAAGTCTGCTGTTTGAATTGTACAGTTTAAGTTGAGGGGGATGTCACATACGTCTGGAATTCATCAGGTTTCTAATCATGGTTTTACAAAATTTGCACAGTAACTTGGGCGGCATGGTGGCTTAGTGGTTAGCATGTTCTCCTCTCAGCGCTAGGGATTCCCGGTTTGAATCCCAATCTGGGTGGAGTTTCCATGTTCTCCCCGTGTCCGCGTGGGTTTCCTCCGGGTTCTCCGGTTTCCTCCCACAGTCCAAAAACATGGATCAAGTCAATTGATTTCTCCAAATTGCCCCATATAGAGTGTGTATGTGTGAAAAAATGTGAGCCTAGCGATAGATAGGCACCCTGTCTATCCATTGTTCCATTCATCTCTTTGCACAGTAACTATCAAGAATTTGATAAAATTCTCTGTACTGTAAATAACTTTTCAGAGAATGAGACTTGACTCAGAAATATAAATTATTGTTCCATTCATCTCTGCATTTCACAGTAATTTATATTTGTAAGTCAAGTCTCATTCACTCGACTATGAAAAGTTTTTACAGTACAGACTTTATGATTATTACAATATATTACAGAACATAAACTCATTCATTCATTCATTCATTCATTATCTTCCGCTTATCCTCTATTAGGGTCGCGGTGGGGTTCCCCATGCCCATCCAGGGGAGAACGTCTCAGGCGCTGGGCAGATAGACCCAGGACAGGGCGCCAATCCATCGCTGGGCACACACTCACTCACACAGACACACTCTAAACGGGGCAATTTTGAGAATTAAATTAACTTGATCCATGTTTTTGGACTGTGGGAGAAAACCGGAGAACCCGGAGGAAACCCACGCAGACACGGGGAGAACATGGAAACTCCACCCAGATGGGGATTCGAACCGGGAATCCCTAGCCCTGAGAGGCGAACGTGCTAACCACTAAGCCACCGTGCCGCCCAGAACATAAACTGTCTTTATAAATTAACATGTATTCATAATAAAAGTAGAATATTACAGAAAAGTGATTGGAAATTGATTATAATAAAATAATAAGTAATACTTTGATTAAGGGCCGCATGGTGGCTTAGTGGTGGGCTAGCATCTCTAAGCACTGGGGATCCAGGTTCGAATTTCAATCTGGGAGGAGTTTTCATGTTCTCCCACACATGGGCTCATCGGGGTTCTCCTGTTTCCTCCCACTGTCCAAAAAACATGAACTGAAGATAAAATCGAATGCTCTAAATTGCCCTATAATGAGTGTGTGTGTGCCCAGCTATAACTTGATGGCCTGTCCTGGGTGTATCTGCCTAACGGCCAAAACTTTCTTCCCTGGATGGGCATGGGGACTCCCTGCGACCCTAGTAGAGTGGGAGATATTGAAAAAATACTTTGGGTTTACCAACCATATGGTGTGGGGTTTATAATAATTTTTGTCATATTATGATATTAATTAGGGAGAGAGAGAGAGAGAGAGATTTATAGAGATATGGACATGGTAGCTCAGTGGCTATGATGTTGACTCAGGATTTTTTTAATTGCCTAAATCTAAAGCCGGTGGCTTAGTGGTTAGCACATTCGCCTCTCAGCACTAGGGATTCCCGGTTCGAATCCCCATCTGGGTGGAGTTTCCATGTTCTCCCTGTGTCCGCGTGGGTTTCCTCCAGGTTCTCCGGTTTCCTCCCACAGTCCAAAAACATGAATGAAGTCAATTAAATTCTCCAAATTGCCCCATATAGAGTTGTCTGTGTGAGTGAGTGTGTGCCCAGTGATGGATTGGCGCCCTGTCCTCGGTGAATCTGCCCAGCGCCCGAGACGTTCTCCCCTGGATGGGCATGGGGAACCCCACCGAGACCCTAATAGAGGATAAAGCGGGAGATAATGGATGAATGAATGAATAAATCGAAAGCTGTAATCCGTCTACCATATATCATTCATTTTTGTTCATCTTTTGGATTTGTTCTTTCTGTAGAGGAACGCTGTTTAGACGAAGGAACATACATGAAGGCCCTGCTGGAGCTGAACCCTGCGGCAGAGTGGGTCATTAAATCAGTTCAGCGCTAAAATTCACCACACAACCTGCCAACCTGAATATCAACCGAACTTCCACCTCTGTCTGAGCTCGGTCCAGGTCTGGAGTTCGCAGCACATTTGAATGCCTTGCCTTCAACGTCCGGTCGATGTGGGCATTGCGACTCCCAATAAGGGAGTTGTCTATAAAAACTAACTGTTTCGGTCTCCAAAATGGTGGATCACTGAAACTCCACATTGGTGAAGCTACTGGAACTGCGGTTCAGATGAGGAGCTTATAAATAACTGACTTCACTTCAGAGGAGTGATTTTTTTTTCTATTTTTGTCATGTCTGCTGCAATTAAAATTTTAGAACCTTGGATAATGCTTACAATGACCCCAAGCAATGACTTCTTATGATGCCGAATCAGGTAATCATTATTTATAATAGTTTAGTTAAATATAACTATAATCAGGGATGCACATAACACACGTGTGCTCAATATTAACAATGCATACTGTTAATTACAATGTGAAACGCGTTTGTGCACCATTATGTTTGCAATTTTTAGGCTATAATAACACATACAGTCAGACTTCATATAAACAAAAGCTTATTTAAGCAGCTTATTTTTACTTTTTCTTCAGCATGTCCAAGATACAAGCTACATTAAATAATTACTTTAAATGAAACTCCAGACTGAAAGTAAATGTAAAAACACAAATATTGTTATATTGTTATATTAAGAACCAAACCAAAAATAGTATGTGCACCCCTGACTATTCATTTATTTAAACATTCAACCATACATTCTCTTCTGCTTAATCTCTTATTAGGGTTGCGGAGGGTTCCCCAACATTCCAGGCGCTGGGCAGATACAACCAGGACAGGGCGCCAATTTATTGCTGGGCAAACATTCACTCACACAGACACACATACAAACACATGCTATATGGGGCAATTTAGAGCATTTAATTGTAACTTGATCCATGTTTTTGGACTGTGGGAGGAAACTGGAGACAATGGAGTAAACCCACGCGGACATGGGGAGAACATTGAAACTTCACCCACATCGGGATTCGAACCTGGATGCCCAGCACTGCAAAACAAAAAAAAAAGTTAACCACTAATCCACTGTGCTGCCCCCGTGACTAATTTTAGGTAATTAACTACAGGTTCTACATTTTTGAGGCCCAAACCACTATATAAAGCTAAACCACTCTAATTGTTAGTGTCTTTACTTGGTGTTTACGATTCAGGGTTTTACTAAAGAGCGATTTGTCCTGTAATTTATTGAGTTTTTTTCAATAATGTGAATTAGTAAAACATCTCTGTTTCCACTTAGGAGCCAACAGGTTTGTAGCTAAATATCTTTTCGTAGTGTCAAGTCACCCATATCTCACCCTAACTAATTCCAGAGACTGTTGTATTTGAAAATCCACAGAGGTCAGCAGTTGGCACCACCAACCGTAACCCAAAATTACTGAGATGACATTTTGTTGAAGGTCGATATAAACATTACCTGAAGCTGCATGCTGTTATACACTGAAACTGCTGCCATGTGACTGGCTGATTGGATGACTGCATGAATGTGTGCAGGTTTAAATACATAAAGAGCTTACTGAGGATATAGTACTCAGCAAGAGTTCTAGGCACGTGGATAGGACTCTTACTTTTGCTGTTCCTTAAAGATCATTGGTTTGGATGATGCTGCATTTGGAAACACTCTTTAGACACCATCATACTCCTGAAAGGTCTAAACATATGCACTGCGGAACCAAAGCTTCTCATACATGCTAAACTGATAAAGCAGCTAGATGTCACCACAGTCATTAGGGTTGGTGATTTTTAGATTGGATTCAAATTGTACATGAACATATTTTAGAACAATGCTGATGTACATACAGTAAGGTGTTGTGCTTATTGTTGAGGATTTTGTGCATTGTACAGGTGGACATGACATAGAGGAAACTGAAATGAAAATGCTCTACAGCGTTTTCATCTATGTCTTGGATTACTGTGAAAATACACTATATGGACAAAAGTATTAGGCCACTTCTTCAGAATTATTACATTTAGATATTTTATTTATTCCTGTTGCCACAGGTGTAAAAACATTACCTTTGGATAAATGCAAAATCACAAAATTTAAATGCTCTTATGGATAGAAAACACTCCCTTACTCCATACATTCTGCAAAATCTTATAGAAAGCCTTTTTTACAAACCTTAGAACTTAGTCATAAAAGCTCCTGTAGATGTAACACAAAAGTGTCTCTATTTTTGTCCATATAGTGTATAGCTTATATAGTGTAATATACTGCTGTAGATTTTTGCATGTTAGAGACTTGATGATGATGATGATGATGATGACCAGTTTGTATATACTAAAGACTGAGTAGGAAAATATCATTGTTCTTCAGCCTCTGGGAGAAATCGTCTGAATATCAGAAACAGTATAGTGGTGCTTTTAAAAAGCTCATAACTTATTAAAAACTATTTCAATTGAAACACTGGATTATGAAGTTTTTCACTATCAATGATAAACATTTCAAATGAATAGACTTAAACAATTTGTATTGATTTGCTTTTTTATGATGACTGTTTTTGTTTTATACTGTGAATATAAAAGACTACTGTTCATTCATGACCACTAAAGATTGTTTTTGTAAATAAATACATCGTTGGACATGTGTAACCTGTATGAGTGTCTCATTTAAGAAATGTCTCATTTAGAAGTTTCCGTATGAAAGACAAATAATTATCAGGGACATTAATGTGTTGTTTTATACGTTGGCAATTCATGGCTTGTCACTAAGGGACCAGCTCCCCGTTCGATTCCCTGTCCCAACAACGTCCATGTATGTTACATGTAACGCTTGTGTGTATTGAGGAAACAGAGTCTGGATGCAGTTCGGAGGACGACATCGACCTCAACTGTGTCTGATCTGCTGGAAGACATACATAGAGTACATACAGTGTGACATGGTGGAATATTGGGTTTGTTCTTTGTTTTTATTTTTTTTCCTACCCTGCTTATGTTTTCTTTTCCACTGGGCCATCCAGAAACCCTGCAGATGAATGTTTGTAAAGATAAGTGATTTCTGAAAAGGGAAATAAACAAGTTTAAGGGTAATTAGTAGAACTTGTAGATCATCTGGCAGCCTGTGTAAGCATTAACTATACTGATTCTTAGCATATTGCCTTTTCCCCTGCAGAACAATGGACTCCGTCACTCATTATGAGTCTGATTCTGAGTCTGATCACAGATTTATGCGTGATGCCGCTTTCTGCTGAGGTGCCTGTGTGCCCCCCCCCAGCCAGTAAAGGATTAAATGGAATATAATGAATGAATGAAGGAATTTTTAGCCCATGGGTGGGATTTATCTAA
>JAFMOD010000343.1:52239-97342 GCA_019802435.1 Corydoras maculifer
AGGGGGCTGAATAATTTTGCACATCGCACTTTTCAGTTTTTTATTTGTAAAAAAATTGTTGATTCATGTATAACTTTCATTCCACTTCACAATTGTATACCACTTTGTGTTGGTCTTTCACATTAAATTCCAGTGAAATATATGTATGTTTGTGGTTGTAATGTGACAAAATATGGAAAAGTTCAAGGGGTATGAATACTTTTGCAACCCACTGTATATACATATATAAACAGCTCTAAATGGAAATTAATCAGTACCACTGTTTGAGGAGCGATGACAGGCATGGCAGGGGTGGTGGTGACATCAGCAGGGGGTGTGGCCTGAGAGCAACAAGGTGAGAGGTAATGCAGCATCATGCAGTGACATACAGCTGTTATAACAAGTCCGATAAGAGTGAATTATACGTGTTTCAAAGCTGTTAGCTAAATCATATTACTGACTTTATGGTTTTGCAAGGAGGAAAAATAAATGTATGAAAAAATGACAATAAGAAAATGAATAATGTAGGAAAGAGCAAAAACAAGAAAAAAGAAAATGGAAATGTAAAAATAAAAAATGTAGCATAGATATTAAGCCAAATTAAGTATATTGAATGAAGGGTAAACTAGATAAACAGCGCACCAAATAGGGGCAACTTAGAACAGCCAATTCACCTTGAATCCATGTTTTAGGATTGTGGGAGAAAACCAGTGAACCCCTTTTTACAGTCTAAAAACATGGACTCAAGGTGAATTGGCTGCCCTAAATTGCCCATATTTGAATTGCCCCCATATAGAGTGAGTCTAAGTAAGTGAGTCTGTGTTCAGCAATGGATTGGCATCTACTCAGTTCCAAAAACATTCTCCCCTGGGGAACCCCCTGCATCCCTAGTAGAGGAATAAAATGAAGATAATGAGATGAGATTTAATTCCTTTAGACTTATGTACATTTTTCGTCTGATGGAAATTTCTATTTATGGATAATGAAACATTCCCAATCTGCTGTCTATATTTTTATAAAAACAGGTCTTTCTGAGATATTTTCCATACATGGATATGGAGGGATTATTATTATGCTTATTGACCACATCCAGACTTTGGGACATGTTCTGACTATGATGAGTACACAGGGGCAGACCTGCTCCATAACCCAGCAGAATGATGTGTTAGCATTAGTGCTATTAGCAACAGTTAGCCATGTGAGGTGTAAAATTTGCAAGTGGATAGAAGAGCAAAGCATTTCATTTTTTATTTTTCTCAGGTTTTTCCCCTCTCTTAAACGTTATCTATCTCACTCCAATTCTCTGGCTATCTGTCTCGATATTTCTTCTCTTGTCACCCCATCTTTGAGGCTAATGGCCTGGAAAAGTGCCCCATTTTTATTGCCTTCTCTATCCTCTCTCTTTTTTTCTCTCTCTCTGTCTCTCTATCTCTTTCTCACACACACACAAGCTCCTCATACTCTCTCAACAGCTGTTCTTAGTTCAGAGCCACCGAAACGTTTTATCCCACAATGCCTCAGTGCTCACTTACAGTGGAAGGTGCCGGCTGGGGCCGAGCTGCCTCAGCGACTCTGGATATGGGTGGCTCCACTTCATCCTCCTCCTCCTCCTCCTCTTCCTCTTCTTCTGGAGGTGGTGGAGGGTGTGGTGCTAGATCTGGGCACCTCCCTATTTCGGCGTTATCGAACGCCACAGGTTGGGAGAAGTCCACAGGTCTGTTTGAGCAACAGATGAAGATTTTTTTTTATATTGAGTGAATCTTTTTAAACTTAAAAAGTGTCAGCTGACTGCCCCCCCCCACCCCCCCCCACCCATCATTTTACAGTGGAACCTCTGTTTTGACTTTCGGATTCAGTGTTCTCCCAAATTACGCCTCTGTCTTCGCCAGTTGATTCAGGTGTAATCGGCATGCTAACAGGGTATGTGCACAAATCTTATTGTCCCTGTTAAGTGTTTTTATATATTTTGTTTCTAGGATAAATGAATTGGATTTATATTAATTTAAATGGAAATAGATTCTCACTTTTCATCTTTTTTCGAAAATACTTTTCAGAGTATTACTTTGATACTTTTCAGAACGAAATCAGAAGTTCCACTGTATTTTTAAAGTTGTTTTTAATATTACTGACGTCATCGTTATTGTCATCACTTATGTCATTATCACTTGTGCCAGCTTTATGATTGTCTTTGTCACTGGTGTCATCACTGGCCTTAACTTTATGACTTTAATGTCATCATCATTGGCGTCAAAGTCATTGGTGTCATCACTGATGGATTCGTCACTGATGTCATTGTCACTGTCATTCTTATAATCAGTCATCTTTAGCACAAAATTCATTTCATTTTGGCAAATGCAACCTAAAAATCTTAATCTTAATGACTGTAACGTTAGCACTCTGATAATAACTCGTAATAAAATCCTGTACTTTTTCTACTGTTACAATTAAATCAAATGAAGGACATGATTTGGGATTTAGTATCGCTAAATTGTTAAGGGCTGCTGGAAACACCCCCCCCCCACACACACACACACACAAACTAAGCAAGTGGTGAATAATGGGCATGGTTATGAGCAAGGACACACTCGTTTAACGCTGTGCCATCGAGGTCAAGGGCTTCCTGACAGAGATTCATACTCGTCATTAGCGAAAGAAAAACCCAGCAATTCGTTTATGACCGCACCTCAAAATAGTGCCGCGGGCCAGACGGCCGCTCATTTGAATCCATCACACACACACACACAATTTCTATTACACCACCTTCCACCTTGTGTACACCAAACAGCACTTATCAGATTTATAGCGTGTCATTACATGTGCATTGCCAAACACGTCTAGTTTACTACCATAGTAAAATACTCTCCGGCTCCTCTGGATGTTTTTCTTAAATTTTATGGTCAGCTGTCAAGTAACACAAGAACCAATCATCACATTGTAAGGGAGGTGCAGGTGGAGGACTACCTGACCTCCATTCTCGTTTCCAGCACTAAGAGCATTTAAGCTCGCCCATCATATATGCATGTAAGCATGTTTGCCGTGATTTGTGATTACTGGATTAAAGGTGTATTGGCAGCTCTCAATTGTCCTCAATTAAATTTTTATAGTGTGTGTGTGTGTCTGAGAGAGTATGGACCCAGCAATGGATTGACACCCCGTCCTGGGTGTATCTGCCCAGTGCCCAAACTTCTTCCATGGGTGGGTATGGGACCCCCACCCAGTACAGGAAGATACTGAGAGCAAGCCAATTCCTGATAAGCACTCCTTGCAGAGCCTGTTGCGGATGTTTCTAAATTGTATTTTGTGATACAGCCACTTTTTAAAAATGTTCTAGTGTCAGAAATGTTAGAGTGTCATCAATAAATGCATTTATGAATCAAACCTTGTTTTGTTATCATAGTGTATTTTTAACTGTAAGCAATAAGGCGCTAGAGGTTGTACATTATTGTGACAACATCACGGAAAAGTGCCTAACACCATGTCTTCACAATTATGAAGTCCTTGATGCCCTCTCGTACCTTGTTACATTAGTATAACCCTACCATCAGACTCTAAACCATTGGAAGCTCTATTACTTGACAAATCACAAGTCACTGATAGACCTAAACTGACTGCATATAAGACTGTTGACAAAGCAGTTTAGGAATTCTGTAAATTCATTTAAAATAAAGTCAATAGATGAGATGTTTGGATCTCCAATCATCTAACATTTTGTACTTTTACTCATAAAACTGTACAAGAAACCTACATTGTGTTAATCAGCAGGTTCCATATGCAGCCCTCAAAAGGAACTCCTGGTCTCTGCAAGCCTCCTGCCATGTCCGCTGGGACTCCACCTACAAACAGTCTTTGGAGAATGATTGGCTGATCGTTAGTTAGGGCCTGCTCCAGTCGAGGCTCCTCATCCACCTGTACTGAGAAGGAGCTGCAACAGACGGCACAGACCACACAGACACATTTAATGTAATTAACAAAAAAACAAAAAAAAACACATACAAATAGAGCAGAGTGGAGGAGACCCTCACCCTCCTAGGTGTCGACGGAGGCGAAGTGAGTGCTCATGACCATCATGTAAAATCCCTCCATCTGGTTTGCGGAAGGCACGGCGAGGATTCCTGCTTCCACTGAACACCAGCACCTCCAGAGCTCCTTTATTGAGCTGTACTGATATGTATGGCTGCAGGAAAGGACAAAAAGTCTTTTTAATGTTTTTGCTTGGAGCAAGTGCTTTGGAAGATAAAAAATGAGCCCCAGCCCAAACAAAATGCTGTCAAAAACAGTGTGACGGTAGTGCAGCGGTGCTGGAAAAGTAAAGGCAGAGCTGTTGATTTTGACTGGACGTATTTACCGCACCTGACACAGCTTTGCCTGATAAACATGTGCAGCCTTTATAAGATGTAACATCTCATGCTGTGGGGAAAAAGATCTAGCAATAACAAGAGTGGGATGTTTGGCGAGATACACCAGCCTACAACTGTTTGTTTAAAACCTATGTTTAAAATACACTCTGTGAATAAAGCCTGTTCCTGTTGGTGAGAAATACAGGCTCCAGTCTTTATTCGTACTAAGCTCTTTACATCAGTACCAAAACCCAGAATAGGTGATGCGTACGGGACTGCCCACAGCTCCAGGAAAAATAGATTATGAGATAAATTTGACTCCACTTTATCATTTTTTTACTATTTTGGAAAGATTTGAAGATTTGTCAGTCTGAAAAAAATGTATTTATTCAGAAAACATTTGTGAGGTCAAACACTAATAAGGCCTTCATCTAGTTCATCCCAAAGGAGTTTGATTGGAGCTGGGGTCAGGGCCCAGTCAATATCTGCCCGATACCCGATCAGCCAAACCATGTCTTTATGGACCTTGGTTTGTGTAAGGACCTTCCTAAAAGCTGTAAGCATGCAATGGTCCACAATGCATGGTTGGGTGCTTGATGTTATACACCTGTATTAATGGAACTGGTTAATTCATGTTTCAGAGGGGTGCCCCACTACTTCTTGTCATATAATATAATGTAATATTTACCTTTTATAAGTAATTTTTTAATATTATTTTTAATTTGATTAACGTATTTACTACCCTTACATCAGTGCAGCTGAAACTAATAATTCCTTTTTTTGTGTAATTGTTATAAAGTGGACCAGTCTTGCTGACCCTGAGAACCCTCATCGACAAGCGAGTGTGTCCTCAGACAGGATGGAGCTGATATACACACTACTCTCCGACGCCGGCAAAATTACACAGAGCTATGCGTGAGCAGGCTCGGCTCTCCAAAGCCCTTGTAAATGGAACGAGTCAGAAAGGAAAGAGAGACAAAAAAAAAAGGAGCCGAACACGACAATATGACCCCCGGCTGCATCCACTTCATTTAGGGCCTGGAATGATTTTTGAAAGAGGACGCTCTCGGGCGAGATCCCGCGAGGAGCAGGAGCTCAAATTGGACACCGTTCATCATAGGGATGGAAAATAAATCCTTTTTTTTTTTTTTTTATGAGCAAGGGAAGCATGAGAGACTGGCGGGGGGGTTAAAACGGGGGGACTTGCACCTGGTAATTGATGAAAGAGAGGGAGAGAGAAAGTAAGAGAGAGAGAATGTAAGAGAGACAGGACATTAGAGACATGTAGAATGTTATATTTTAATTAAAACGATCACAAAGCTTTGACTTTTACTTTTCCTTTCACGGGATGAAAAAGAAATAGAGCCTGACTTTGGCTAGAGGCACTTTAACACACACACACACACACACACACACACACACACACACACACACACACACACACACACACACGCACACGCGCATGCACACGCACACACATATGCATGTGTGTATACACACACACACACCCACAAACGCGCACGCACACACACACAAACACACACACACACCCACAAACGCGCACACACACATACACACATATACACACGCATATGCACACAAGCATGCATGCACAAGCACACACACGCACACAAGCAGATTTATATAAATGTTGCACGGTAGTACAATCATGCCAGACAGGGCCTTCCCCATAATGACAACCTACTTAAAGTCAAATTATTTAATTAATTCCTAATCATTTTGCCCTCTGAGGGCCTGAAAGGTGAGGCACTTGGACTGAAGTAAATGACAAGTATCTGGAGATACTTATATATATATGGAGAACATAACAAGTCCCCACAGTTGGTTAAGGTACAAATGAAGGGGTGTAAGCTGCAGAAGTTTTCTTTAACATATGATGACAGCCAGTCTTTCTCCAGACTTTTGGGGCTCTTACCTCTCCAGTCTGCCTGCGTTTGCGGCCTGGACCCCGAAAGCGCTTGTTCTGGAAAAGATGGCCAATCCCGGAGACTCCGCCCCGGCCGTAAAGAATGACTCCGTTTTCATTCTTGGTGCTGAATGACAGTGTGATCTCAGAGCCCACCTCGAACACCGTCGAATTCAGCTCCATATAACCCGGTCTAGAGAAGCTCACGGTGTGCACCTTCTGCATCCAGAGAGAATTATATATGTGTATGTATTTATACATGTATATGTATTTATAAAGCTTTTTTTATTAAATAAAAAAAAGGTTGTGGCTGACCTCAAAGGAACAGCCCTTGGTCAGTCCAGTGTAGTCGGAGCTGCTCAGAAGGTTGTATGGAGTTCTGGAGACTTCGATGTCCTTTATACAGCCGGCATATCCCCTCAGAGTCACTTCAGACCTGAAACATCACACGTATCAGTCCAGTTTGAGATTTTCAGTAACGCTTATATGATTAATTTAATCTAGTGAGCTTTTTTATTCTTTATGAAAAAAGGTATTTCTGGTCCTTGAATCTAATTGTTCGCCCAGCTGTGACATTATTGACAATAATAAACACCTCTGAGCACTTCATATTTGTATCAATGTGTGATATATATTATTTAAAATTAAGTACCATAGATGAACATACAGATTAATATAAACAACAATCTGATTCACAAGCAACTTAACCTGTTGTAGCTGTTGTTTACAAGCAACTTAACCTGTTGTAGCTGTTGTTGATTGTTGTTCTGTAATATGGCAACTAGATTTTTTTTGATGGTTTAAGAAACAGGTATCCTGTTATTCTGCAAAGACCGGGCTGGATTACGTTGTGGAAGACCAGATTATAAATCTTTTTTTTTGTTTTCAATAAACGCATTTATGAATCAACCCTTGTTCTTTTCTTACATTGTTTGTAATGTTAAAAAAGCAATAAGGCACTCGTGGTTGTGTATTATTAGGAGTAAATCACAGGAAAGAAGTATAACGGTACTCCGCTATGAGTCAGGCCTAACAACGCCTCTTCTAGTAACTCATTCCTTCCTGTGGCTTTATTATTATAATTCCCTTTAAGTACCAGATCTGTTCTGACTTTGGCGGATTGCTATTTTAATGGTGCAGCTAATTGAACTCAATGCACTGGTCCATGAGGTTCTCCATTTTACTCCATTTTTGAATGGAAAACACACAGTTTAGTGTAGATCATTTATATGAATTCACTGCACAAATACAGTGATAAATAAATTGTTACAGGGCAACAGTGTTGCTCTATGTTACTTTGGTTAATATACAGTAGAGGTCACACTTCCTTTTTGTTCCACTTACCATAAGGATGGACTTTCCAGACTGTAATCCATCTGTTTGTGGACTACAGTAAAGACTTTGTACATCCCCTTTAATCTGTTCTCTTATGGTCATGACCCCAACTGTAGCACCACATATCAGGTAATATTGGGTTGGTGCATTATTCCTATCCCAGCAGTGTCACTGAGGTGTTTAAAGGAAACTACAGCAGCGCTGCTGTACTAAAACTGTCACTGCAGAACTGACAATAAATAATCCACCACCCAAATTCTACCTGTTCTGCGATGAGAACAAAGAACCACCCGAGGACTAACAAAACGAAGCAAACAGATGTACTACAGTCCGTAATTGTAAAACGACAAAGTCCATATATATAAAGCAGTATATAGTGAGATGTACCTAATAAAATGGCCGGTGAGTGTATACGAAGGTAAACTTGCCAACACTTAAGGCGTTTCCTTTTGGCTCTGTAGTCTCACTACCAAACTGATGAAGCACATTTTAAAGGGCTTGGTGGAACTTTTGGTTGAACTAATCCTTTAATCGTATTAACCTGTACTTTCCGATGGTGGGTAAGCCTCCAAAGTAGATCCTCTCATCCTCCCTCAGATTAAGACCTGTCGCACCTCCCTGAGACACGATCAACAGTTTCTCTTCGGTATTGGAATCCACATCTAGAATGATGATGTTCCCTGAAAGAGGAAGGAAGGACTGAAACAGGTGAAGGCTTTGTTGTATAGCTTTAAAAATGTGCTTAATGTGATTAACATGTTAATATGATAATTAATGAAAAAAAAGAGTGAAACATCACTATACAGTCTTTATTCTTAGACAAGCCAGGTTTCGGCTGTTGGGCATCAACATGAAGATTTGGGGTAGTCAGACTTGACAGCTGGACGATAATTGTGTATTTTGAGGGATGCCTGTCAGTGCTGGGGATCCAGGTTCAAATCCCAATCTGGGTGGAGTTTTCATGTTCTCCCTGTGTCCACGTGGGTATTCTCTGGCTTCTCTGGTTTCCTCCCACAGTCCAAAAGCTTGGATTTAAGGTAAATTGGCTGCTCTAAAATGCCCATATATAGTATGTGTGGGTGACAGTGTGCCCAGTGATAGATGTTCTGACTCTATCTCCCGAAACGTTCTCCTCTGGATGGGCATGGGAAACCCCCCGCGACCCTAGTAGTGGGTTAAGCATAAAATAAGGGATGGATGGATGGAATGTTTCTCAGTCTACAAGCAAACCTAAGATAGCAAATCTAATCATACCATCACAACAGTATTACGGCATTGACAAGAATAAAACATCACCCAAATGATACTAATACCTGCTCTGTGGTGAGCCCAAGAAACAGTGGGACTACAGTCTTTAACTGTAAACTACAAAGTGCATCTAAATAGTAAGTAAACTAATGCAATTAACAGTAATTGCAAATGTTTTTAATGCACATACACACTGTATATAGGGACAATTTAGAGCAGCCAATTTACTTTGAATACATGGGAGGAACAAAGAAACTTCACCCAGTTTGAAATTCAAACCTGGCTCCCCAGCACTGAGAGGCAAAGGTACTAACCACTAATCCTCCATGCCGCCACTCTAAACAACATATCTGGTTTAATAGAAGACGTTTGTACTTCAGTTACCTTCTTTTTTGGACCGGGACATGGTGAGAGACTTCCATCGTCCATCGTTGTGTCTTTTCTCACTGAGAACGGAGCCGGTACCAGAACCAAGATCGTAACTGACCTTCACATGACCTTCATTCAGCTCAATACTCATATAGTCCTTCTGCTCCCAGAGAAAGAGGTGGAGAAGAGAAAGAATGCTCTGGTATATGTCTCTACACAATATATATATTTTGTGTGTTTGTGTGTGTTACCATGTCCTTAGTGGCGAGGTACATTATCACGGCGCTGGTGGAGAAGGTGCGGAATTTAAGTGTCACTGTAGAAGTGTTGGGGTTCCATCTGATTGGTCGACTGACGACAGCATAACCCTCACCATCAAACTGCACCACAGCTTCTGAGCAGGCAGGCTGAGGACTGAGTGTGCACACACACACACACACACACACACACACAAACACACACACAGGAATGAATTAAGCCATGCATTCTCACATTTGTTGTGGTTTGACAATTGTTGATGGTTGTAGTAATAAAGCAATAAGGTACAAGAGGTGCATTATGGTGAATGAATCATGGGAAAGAGGTGTAGCGGAAGTGTGGCAGATGCATACACTTGATAAATCGTGTGATTTATTCACAATAATATACAACCTCGAGTGACTTACTGCTTTTAGAAAAAGGTTACAAACACACTATAATATTAAAAACAATTTGATTTAGGGCGGCACAGTGGCTTAGTGGTTAGCACGTTCGCCTTTTAGCACTATGGATTCCCGGTTCGAATCCCCATCTGGGTGGAGTTTCCATGTTCTCTTCGTGTCCGTGTAGGTTTCTTCCGGGTTCTCCGGTTTCCACCCACAGTCCAAAAACATGGATCAAGTTCTCCAAATTGCCCCATGTAGATTGTGTTTATGTGCATGTGTGAGTGTGTGCCCAGCGATAGATTGGCGTCATGTTCTGGGTGTATCTGCCCAGCGCTCGAAACTCCCCTGGATGGGCATGGGGAACACCCCCCCCCCCCCGCCGCGCGACCCTAACCTCGGATAAAGCAGAAGATAATGGATTGATAGAATTTGATTTATAAATGTATTTATTAAAAGCATTATTAATCTGGTCTTCTGCACATAATCTAAACATATGTTTTAAAACATAACAACTTCCTGGTTTCTCTAAAAATCAAATACTGCCATCTAGTGACCAAATTACAGATCATAAAAATATATATGCAGTTCATAAAAATATTGGGAAAATAATGTATTGTATTTCAGGCACTGATACTAATGTGAAGCAGTCGGAGGTGTGTGTTATTGTCAATAATATACAATAACAAACGGCTCAGCCAATCAGATTTAAGGAACAGCGCTACCTGTTATATAATATGGATTTTTGAACAGCCAGTTGTACACACATTTGTAAGTGTGTACCTAAGTGTTCTTAAACAAAAAATTTACAATTCCACAGACTGTTGTAAGTAATTTAACAGCCAGTGTGTGTGTGTGTGTGTGTGTGTGTGTGTGAGTGAGTGTTCAGTGACGGCTTACCTGACCACACAACCTTTACAGTCTCCGTTTCGCTGTCTATAATTCCAAAGACCAATTGGTTTCCCATCTAAATATGTTTCTCCCATGCAGCCAGTAAAGGTGATGGACTTCACCACATCTGCTTTCTACACACGCACATGCACACAAACACGCACACACACATGCTTTAATTTCCCTTTAATAAAGACTTTAACCTTCAAAAGACATCAGATGATTATCACATGTACCTTCACATTACCCAGCATTCCTCCAACAAACAGGTAGGCATTTTGATCCACATCCAGCACCGTGTAGCTCTCAGGAGCGTTGGCACTCTGCCACATGGGCACAATCCCTGCTTTGGGACCCTCGAGAGCCCGAACTGAAATGCTGCCATTCAGTCCCACACTAAACAGACATGCAGCTCATTAGCGCTAGAACGAAACACATCTGATTTGTAACATAGGTACATGGTGGTTAGATATGAGATGAATGGATACCGCGATGCTTCAATCTGGTGCCAGCTTCCGTCGTTAATGGTGAGGTCTGGATACTCCACCCGGCCGACCCCCGACCCTACATCCCAGAGAAAGTTCACCTTGCCCTTTCTCATTTCAATTGCCAGGAAATCCACCTGCACACACACACACACACACACACACACACAAACGCATGTAAAATCTAAGCAAGGTCTCCTGGGAAATCAGTGTGTAACAGACTGAGTTTAAACTCCCAGCTTATTGTTGTCGCCTCACTGCCCTGATTACACACACCTTCCTCACACAACATGGTCTGCATATGTGTGTGTGTGTGTGTGTGTAGACGAAGCAGTAATAAGTCTACGTTGTATCCCTATCCTAACTGCAGGTAATCTGTTTATAGGAGGATTCGCAGTAATAAAGACGAGCTGCATTTCTCTTTAATGTTGTAAAACCTTCCACTAACATCCCCCTCCACCCCCCAATCTGATCCAACGACGTCTCCAGTTAGAGCTGCGAGACAGAAAAGGGGTCCTGCTTACAAATGGAGATATTCATTTTTAATAATCACGTTTTAGTTTCTCGTCGCACGGCTCGTCTTCGGGGAAATATGCCGTGTTTAAAACTATAACATTCTCCCTTAGCGTTTCCATATCTGTTGAATATTTATTGGGAGGAAACTCAATCAACAAACTGTTTATTAAAACTATAATGATGACTTACATATTTATTAAAAAAAAAGCCCTTAAGCCGCTCTCAGTCTCTGTATGTTCATCTCAAGGGCTCGAAGCCAAAAAACACTATGTGACCAAAAGAAAATAATGTGCATATTTAGGTTCGGGCTGTGTTTCTTGAATTTCCCATTGATGTTGTGGCATATAAAGGCATTTGATGCTTTTAACACCGTAGTAACATTTAGTAACATAAAGGTACCACATTTGACCTCAACATCTGACAAAATATTTAGATGAATAGGGGGCCCTATCCTACGTTTTGCATGGCATAGTTGTTAGCATTTTTGCCCTTCAGCGCTGGGGATCCAAGTTTGGATCACAATCTGAGTGGAGTTTCCAATTTCAAGGTACAAAACCTGTGTCTACCCAGCACCTACTTCGTGATGAGTCATTGCTATCTTACACAATGCCAACAGTCCATCTTCATGCTTTTCGTTTAAGAATTCAAATAGAATAGGTGCTTGTGAATATACCAACACTGATGGGCATGGTGGTCTTGAAGGGTGTGTTCAGCTAAATATGTGGCGTATTGCTTAGCAATGGAAAACGACGGATTTCAGTTGGACTGACAGTCCTGCAGAACGCCCTAAACGAACTTATATACTTTTTCCAAGTGTTAAATAAGGACAATCTAACACTACACAATCTGTACATGGTGGTCCTACACTGTTAATTTCTACCCAACCGCTCAAGTAGGATGATGCCCCCACTGAGCCTTGGTCATCTAATGGTTTCTTTATAATAAAACAACATAATATGGAGTTTTTTTCTTGTCACTGTCGCTTCGGCTTGGGGGTTTCAGGCTTATAATACTGTAAAGCTGCTTTGTGACAATGTACTATTGTAAAAAAGGGTTATATAAATAAAGTTCTTTTAAAACTTTTAAAACAATTTAAGCAGACTTCAACAGTCGTTGCTATCTCGGCAGTAAATTGTCAACACAGGATATATGAATACATACATATTTGGCAGATCCGAGGTAGAAGAGGAGGTTATCAGAGGCCAGTGTCTTCACATTGAGCACAATTGTGTTGTATCGTCCTTTTTTAATGTCAGGTTTGTAGGTGCGGATACAACTTCCACCTGATGACACGGACACTTTAATCTGCACTCCAAATGGGAAAAAGAATAGGAGTTAAATGTGCAGTACAAGAACATTAGAAACATTTTCGTTGGTGTTAGATCTCCACCTCATTATTTGTACACTAACTATCAATCAGTTCGACTATAATTTGGGTTGTGGATTATTTATTGTCAGTTCTGCAGTGACACTGATGCAGTGAGGGGGTTTTAGTGAAACAGTGCTGCTGTAGTTTCATTTAAACTCCTTAGTGACACTACTGGGATAGGAATAATGCACCAACCAAATAATATCTGCTCTGTGGTGATGCTATTGGGGTCCTGACCACCAACTTATTAACTAATTAACATATAATATAATATAAATTAATTAATTCATTCATTCATTATCTTCCGCTTTATCCTATATTAGGGTCGCGGTGGGGTTCCCCATGCCCATCCAGGGGAGAACGTTTCGGACGCTGGGCAGATACACCCAGGACAGGGCGCCAATCTATCGCTGGGCACACACTCACTCACACACACAGACACGCACGCATACACACTCTTTATGGGGCAATTTGGAGAACTCAATTGACTTGATCCATGGTTTTGGACTGTGGAAGGAAACCGGAGAACCCGGAGGAAACCCACACAGACACAGGGAGAACATGGAAACTCCACCCAGATCGGGATTCGAACCAGGAATCCCTAGTGCTGAGAGGCGAACGTGCTAACCACTAAGCCACCGTGCCGCCATAATATAAATTAATATTAATATTAATATATTCATATATAATATTTATGTATATTTGCATTATTTTTCTTTTTATCATAATGAATTCTGAAGTTATGGACCCACCGTATTGGCCTGTTTGCGAGCCTGGTTGATGAGTTCTTTAATCTGTGAGATGTTTTTCCTCAGATTTTCCTGTAATTCCTGAATCGGCTTCAGTTTGTTTAGGAGGCGGTCTGCCTCATCTTCCAAATCCTTAACTTTTGCACCAGCTGCATGGACTGCACAGATGCACAAACACACACACACACACACACACACACACACACATCCACAAAGTGTAGAGAAAGATGTCATACTGGAATTCAGGCAAGTATTTATCCAAATAAAAATAAATACGTCAGTGGATGTGGGAACAGGAAAAGAAGCCTGCAATGCATTTTAATAGCATATTTCAGCAGTTGTTATGGCAAGATCAGAGTTTCAACCCTGTGTTCTAATATGTAATACGGAATATAAAATACTGTAAATATAATTTCTTTGTTTGGTTTCAGTATTAAACTGTAGTTAATCTCAATAAAATGTGTTTTGGATTCTCTACAACAAATTAATTGGAGTTACATTGATTTAAATAGAAATAGGTGCCTCCGTTTTCATCGACCGACAATTACAATGTGCCTTTAGCCTCTTGTATGTTTAAAGATGGAAAGAAAGTGTTTTCCAAAAGGAAACACTATTTTGTCAATCAACAGGATATAAACATATTGATCATTAAATTACACTATATATATGAGTGTATGTGTGTGTATATATATATATATATATATATATATATATATATATATATATATATATATATGGGCGGTAGAATTTTTTCAATTCTGCTGCACAGTCTGAAGTCTGTTTATTCATTCATTCATTCATTCATTCATTATCTCCCGCTTTGTCCTCTATTAGGGTCGTGGTGGGGTTCCCCATGCCCATCCAGGGAAGAACGTCTCGGGCGCTGGGCAGATACACCCAGGACAGGGCGCCAATCCATCGCTGGGCACACACTCACTCACACAGACACACTCTATATGGGGCAATTTGGAGAATTCAATTAACTTGATCCATGTTTTTGGACTGTGGGAGAAAACCGGAGAACCCGGAGGAAACCCACGCAGACACGGGGAGAACATGGAAACTCCACCCAGATGGGGATTCGAACCGGGAATCCCTAGTGCTGAGAGGCGAACGTGCTAAACCACTAAGCCACCGTGCCGCCGAAGTCTGTTTAATTATATTTTTTATTTAAGCCTGATTTTAAATGATTGAAAATAAATAAGTTTAATGGTGGTGATGGTGGTGAAGGGAGGGTGTTACACTAGCAGTGAGGTGTTATGCTTTTAGTTTACTTTTAGTTTATTCATCTTTATCTGGTAAATAAAGTACAGTATTTTGGGGTACGAATGTATTAAGTCAGTATTGGAACACAGGGTAAATACAGGTCCATGATTAGCGCACTTGTATTAAATGATGTTAGGCTACTGAGCGGCGTGCCTGCTTTAATGATGATGGGAAAAATCAAGAATACAATGTATGCAGATGAGCTAATAAGAAAAGGATGAGCAGAGTGCTGTATCTACGCATGCATCCGCCCTGATCATAGAGAAACATGCTAAAGCTGCGGAGCAGAACAGATCAAAAATGAAAGTGGAAGAACTGGAATACATACTTATTGCTGTCCATGTTTGTAATAAATGGTGAGAGGGGTGGGAAAGGATAAAACAAAATGATTGTAAGAACCATGAAGCACTCAAAATCACAAAAGCAGATAGGACAGCAAAGTTCTAGATTCTAATTAAAGACTTTACGGTAAATTGTTACAATACATAATATAATTTATTTTCTAATTTTCTAATTTAATAAAAAATCAATAAATAAAAAAAAAAAAAATATATATATATATATATATATATATATATATATATATATATATATATATATATTTTTTTTTTTTTATATATATAAGTTAAAATCTGAAAAAAAAACATAAAAAAAGAGGAAACTAACAAATTGTGCAAGTAAGAAAAAAAAAATCTCATCTGATCTCATTATCTTCCACTTAATCGTAAACACCCTCCTGCCTAATCAAAGGTCTCCCATACCCATCCCGTGTAGAACGCTTTAGGCGCTGGGCAGATACACCCAGGACAGCGCACCATTGCACAGTCACTCACTCACACACACACACACACACTATATATATACTGTAGGTGCAATTTAGAATGTTTAGAGCAGCCAATTCACCTTGAATACATGTTTTTGTACTGTGGGAGGAAAGCAGATACCCCGAAGACAAAAGATTCAAACCTGGATTCCCAGGGAGAGGCAAACCACTAAGCCACCATGCCTTCCATATAGAATTTAGATTCTTATTCCTAAACTTAGGGTGGCTTAGTGGTTAGCATGTTCGCCTCTCAGCACTGCAGATCCAGGTTAAAAAACTTTCCATGTTCTCCCTGTGTCCTCATGGGTTTTCCATGAGGTGTTCCAAAAACAAGTGTTGAATGTAAATTGGCTGCTCTAAATTGCCCCTATAGTGTGTGTGTGTATGTGTGTCTGTGTGAGTAACTGTGCCCACTGATGGATTGGGGCCTTGTCCTGATCTGCCATTCGCCCTAAACGTTCTCCCCTGAATGGGCATGGTGAACCCCTGACAATAGTAGAGGATTAAGCAGAAGATAATGAGATAAGATGAGAATTATCAAATCTAAACCCATGAGAAAGATTGATATCAGTTTTGATTAAAATGATTAAAGGACATCGTATCATTGTGTGATCTTTGGAGGCACAGCATTTATCTCCGTGAGACAGCAATCAATCATTCCAGAATAAATCAAATCAACTGATTTAAGTCTGATTCGATTGTCATCAATGCCTTTTTCATTGCTGTTTGGTTTTTTGGTTGTAACTGATGTGATTATTAGTAAGGTGGCATATGAACCATCGTACTGTTTTTCTCAGGATCTTGAATCAGGTTGTTGGCCTTGTTGATGTCGTCTTTCAGGTGGCTGTAGTTTCTCTTCAGGTTAAGAAGGTTCAGGTTTATGTCTTTCAGCCGGTCCAGGACCTCCTGCGCTGTGGCATTCGCTTCTCCCGCTTTCGTTTTCGTGGCCTGAAGCCTGGCTGCCGTGTCTGAACAAAGCAAATAAGAAATCGCTTACAAAAGAAATTTTTAAGATTACACACCATTGCCAAAAGTATGTGTACACTTTATCAGCGCATCTTTAGCAACCAAGCAACTTTGATTAAGGAGTTCCAGGATATTTTTTTGCATTGCAAGGTTAGAAATCGATGTTTAATTCCAAACATTTTCAAATCAAATAAGAAATCGCTTACAAAAGAAATTTCTAAGAATACGCACTATGACCAAAAGTATGTGTACACTTTATCGGCACATCTTTAGCAACTAAGCGACTTTGATTAAGCAGTTCCAGGATATTTTTTGCATTGCTAGTTTAGTTTAATTCCGAACATTTTCAAGGCATATTATAAAATGTCTTAATATTTATTTTCTTATTGGATGCTGTGGCTGTAATGAAGCAAAGTTCATTTGGCCATAATGTGTATATGTATTGTGAAATGAATATTTCCAAACATACACACACACACACACACAGACCATTGGGGATGGCACGGATCATTGCCATGGTATCATTTAGGCCCTTCAGCAGGTTTTTGTTCTTGTTGTCCGCTCCTTCAAGTCGCAGCTGCATAGCTCCCAAATTATCTCCGTTCACTGATTAAACAAAACAGAAACCAAAGTTTAGATCACAAACTTGTCAGTAATATGTTTAACCCTTCATACGGCCTTAAGAAATGCAACTTGAGCATGCAGCAGTGTGTAGACACTTTCAACCAGAGATGCATGTTTATCAGAAAAAGGAGTTTTTCCTCTACAAGGTTTGCAAGGTTGCATTCCACTTGCCGATTCATGGGGGAAAATTCTGTGTGCTCGGCAAATACACCCTGGACAGGGCGCCAATCCAGCGCTGGGCATACACTCAATCACTCAGACACACACACACTATATAGGTGCAACTTGGATCGAGGGCAATTTACAGCAGCCAATTTACCTTCAATCTGTTTTTGGACTGTTGGAGGAACGCAGAGAACTTGTAGAAAACCCATGTGGACACAAGGAGAACATGGAAACTTCCCCAGACACTTAGAAACATAACCAACCAACAGTTTGTGGTTAAGGAACCAGCCTTGCGACCGAAGTTCCCCATTTCGATTCCAGGTCCCACCAAGTGCTATGGCTAAAGTGCCCTTGGGGAGGTCACCTCACCCCAATTGCTCCCCGGGTGCTAAATACAGGGCTGCCCACCACTCCAGGCACATAATTTCTGCACTTAATGTTTATATATGTGTTTCACTGCACAGATGGGTTAAATGTGGAGGACAAATTCCTCTGTGTGTAAGTACACTCACTTACTACAATGTAATTTTAAAACTAAAAAATCCATCTATAGGGTTAGTGAGTCCCAACTTTGGACTGATTCTGTATAACCCAGCAAATCTCAGTAAAATGAAATTTTCAGTTTTTACCTTTAATAACATTCTCCAGGTTCTTTGCTTCGTTCCACAGACGTTTGCTCTTCTGAACTGAGGCTCTAGCTTCATCTTTCAGGGCGCCTGTTGGACTTGTGGCCTTTGCAGAGAGTGAACGAAAAAAAAAATCACCTCATTGCATCCTGGTGGCAAAAGGCACTACATAAAGAAGCGACTTGATTTCATTTGAGCAGAAAATGATGTTGTGTAAATAAAACCTGCCCGGCTGCTTCACATTAACATTCCACTTGTTTAGCATATTCATTTGGTTTTCAGCGTGGACGCAATCTCATTTTTCCCCCTCATTCCCTGGGAATATTGCATTCCGAGAGCTATTTGGTTTCGTGCTGTTGCGAGGTAGAGAGGCAGCGAATGCGGGACAACGCGAGAATAAATTTCCTCTGTTTCCGAGACAGCATGTGTATTACTGCTTGATTAAGTAGCGGTTCTGTTTCCCCATTCAGCTTCTTTCTCATTTTTGGTAATTGTGTGACACAGTGCATGTGGGTAAATGTTACACCGTTGGAAATACTCCTTTACTCACCTCCTTTAGTACTGCACAACATCCCGATACCTTTGGTACCACGGTCCTAGCTGTGTGGCAGTGTTCTCACCGCCGTGGTTCATTGAACAGCAATGAATAACTGAATCTGTTATTAAAATTTTGTTTTACTCCATTTTTAAATGTTGTCCTGATGTAACTTCTACTAAAATTTTTAGTCATTCATTTTTTTTTTTTGGTCGGTGGTGCATGGTTTCTCAGTGTTAGTTCATTGATAGGCGGGAGAATCTCATATTATCTTATTATCTTGTGCTTAAACCTATACTAGGAACTAGGATCATGGGAGGCTTCCCATGCACACACAACATATGGGGCAATTTGAATAAGGGCAATTTAGCCAATTTACCCTGAATCCATGTTTTTGGAGTGTGGGAGGAAACTGAAAAGCCCGGAGATAACCCACATGGATACGGAAACTAAATGGAAATTCCACCCAGATTGGGATTCGGACCCGGATCCCCAGCACTGAGAGGCTAATCAATAAACCAGTGATTCTCAAATTATGGGTTGCGACCTAAAAGTGGGTCGTGGATGCCTTCTGGTCACAACAATAAATAAATGTACAAAAAATGTAAAATAATTAACGTTCATCTGATTTTGTACTTTGATCCATGCAACATTGCCGTTGCCATGGTAACCACCATTCGTTTGCCAATTACTCTTCTCTTTAAATTTGTGATGATGTTCGGAAGAGAGGTGGCGAGACACAAATATAACCCAGAGTATTTGAAATGTGAATTGTCGTTTAATGAAGAGAAATTCCAGTTTCTTGAACATGGAAACTCCACCCGGATTGGGATTCGAACATGAATCCCCAGCACTGAGAGGCTGATAACCACGTGATAACCACTAGGCCACTGTGCCGCCCTCCATTAAGGAAATTATATTTTTAATTCACCTACTGGCATGTTTTAGAGACATGGGAGAAAACTCGTTCTCCTGAAACCCATGCAGACATGGGGAGGACATGCCAACACCACACAGAAAGGACCTTGTCCGGCTGCCAAGGATTTAATGGCAATGACTAACATCTACGCCACCGTACTGGGTGCTGACTGCACAGTTTATCTGAATGCATATGATTTCACTTCTGCGCGTTTACCATTTGCAAAGCCTCCGTCGCTGCAGCTTTAGCTTGTTTTGCCACCTTATCTGCCTCGTCAATGAAGTTTTTGATGTTGCTGTAGGCGTTGAACGCAGCTGTCGCATTGAAAGAGAGATTCTTAGCTTCGTTCAGAATCCTACAACAAACACACACACACACAGACACGTACACACAATTACATATACTTTGCAGGTTTAGTGATGTTAAACTTTAAAGGTGAATCCAAACACATATTATTCCACCTGATGTACAGACCTGTCAAGGATGTTAGCAGAGTCATTGAGCTGGCTGGCGTGGTCCTCGGCTGTCTGCAGCAAATCTGGTATTGTCTCATCTTCCACAACCCGAGCCAATTGACTCACTTTGTAATCCAGCTGATCACGCAGTGGGTCAAATTCTTGCTCCATTGCTTCCAAGTCCTAGAACATGACACGAGTTAAATATTAAATAAAGAATATTAAAGCAATGAGGCACAAGAAGGCACGCTTTATTGTTAATAAATCATGGGAAAGAGTTGTTGTTAGGCAAAATGCAATGCGAACACCGCTTTCACATGAATTATACACAATAATGCACAACCGCAGGTGTCTTATTGATTTTAAAAACTGTAACAAACACAATATAATAAAAAAAACTGGTGATTCATAAATGCATTTATTAAAAACATAAAAAAAACGTTAATAAACTGGTCTTTGTGATGTAATCTAGTCTACTTATCGCTGAGTAACAGGATACCGGTTTCTCTAACTATCAAAAAATGCCATCTAGTGGTCAAATAACAGAACATAATTAATAAATTAATCACAATAAATGATGAATCTAACTGTCTTACGGGCTTCTCTGGTAATTATATATGATGTTTTTCAAAACGCTGACTTGTGCATGAAGTTGTTGTATATGTGTAGCTTGATGGTTGTCACGTTGCCGTAGATCTGGTAAGTGGTTATTATGGCATATTGAGTGCTTTTAATGCCATTGCTAATGTATGGTATTTTACATGGTTACTAATATGTTGATGAATGATTGCTCTTGTGTGGCTGATAATGTATTTTGCATTATTAATATAGTTTAACTAAAAAGACAATCTTTTATAGTGACACTATACATAGTGGTTTCTTCAATTGTTTTTTCATGGTGTGAATGTTTCCATTAAGAAACATAAATGGTTCTGTGTGTGTGTGTGTGTGTGTGTGTGTACCTCTATACCACGATTGATGTAATCTGAGAACCCATTGGCTTCACTTAGTTTTTTCTCGCCATCTTCCAGCACTCCCTCGATCTCCTTCTTCCCTTTACCGATCTGTTCTCTCTTCCTCTATAACACACAGTGCAGCAGAATCATAGGTCAGGTTTTGTAATTATTGATATTCATCACTTTCTTCATTCTTGGTGCTAAGGTCTGTGTGATTTACCTATCAAACTGTTTTTACACAATCAAACAAGCTATGATTACGCTGTGACATTGACTCCAATTATATCAAGCTTGCTGCTCTTCCAGCCTCAATCAGGCTTCTACAACTGATTCAAAACTCTGCATCCAGACTTGTGTTTAACCAGCCCAAGCAAACTCATGTCAGTCCACTTCTCCTCTCTCTCCATTGGCTCCCTGTATCTGCTCGCATTCAGCACAAGGTACTGACTCTGGCCTACAGGACAATCTCTGGATGTGCCCCCTCTTATCTTTACGCTATACTGTATTTCCAAAATACACTCCGGCTCATTTACTGAGCTCTAGTGATGAATGTCATCTGGTGATTCAACCTCAGTCATCTTCCCACAGTCCAAAAACATGGATCAAGGTCAATTGAATTCTCCAAATTGCCCCATATAGAGTGTGTTTGTGTGAGTGAGTGTGAGCCCAGCGATAGCTTGTCGCCCTGTCCTGGGTGTATTTGCACAGCGCCCGAAATGTTCTCCCCTGGATGGGCATGGGGAAAACCCCCACGACCCTAGTAGAGGATAAAGCAGTAGATAATGAATGGATGGAATAAGAAAATCTCAAAGGAGCTTAATAAATCTGGGATCAACGATACAGCAAGCCATTAATTGTTTTTTTGTATAGTTATTGCGTGCGTATTCTGTGTGCGTTACTATTGCTGCGTGTATTTACCCGTAGCTCATCAAGTCGCCGCTGGTTGTCACTGTTCAGAGTGCGGGCTTCCACTGTTTTGTCCTGAGCCTCAGCAAGAAGCTCCTGTGCACCGTGCAGTTTGTTGTTGTGATCTTTCAGTTTTGAGTCGACCTCCTGGTGCAGCTCGTCAGAAACACGGTGAGGATCGACGAATCCGCGCTGCACCCTCATCAGCAGAGCGTCAGCAGCTCTGCAGGGGGCAGAGTCTTTAATTATTCATCAGTACCCGTCAGGATGATATCCAATAAAAGTGATGTACGGCTTGTTTTTGTGTGAGTGTGGGAAGTGGGGTGACATGTTGTGATGAGCTTTTAATGGGGAGAGGCACTGTGGCGTAGTGGTTAGCACATCTTTCTGTGCTGGAGATCCAGGTTCAAATCCCAATCTGGGTGGAGTTTCCATGTTTTTCCTGTGTCCATGTAGGTTTTCATCTGGTTCTCCAGTTTCCTCCCACAGTCCAAAAACATATATTTAAGGTAATGTTGCTGCCCTAAATTGCCCCTATATATTGTGTTTGAGTAAGTGAGTGTGTGCCAATCAATAGAAATGTTCTGAAACGTTCTTCAACGGTATGTTCAAGGGGAACCCCTCCATGACCCTAGTAGAGTATTAAGCACAAGATAATGAATGAATGAAGAGTGTGGGTGTCGGTGAGTGAGTGTGTGCTCAGCGATGGATTGACTTAGAAACACAGTAAAGCATGTGCTGAATAAAGCCTTGATACTGTGAAAAGATTGATTACCTGCTCTGTTGTAAGTGACAGATCTAAATACAGAGGCCACGCCCCTTCTGGCACTTTTCTGCCACTAGATGTCACACACTGTTCTGTTGTGATTGAATTTTATTAAAGGACAGGAGCAGTCATGTGTACTCTGTGTCTGTCAGTCTCTCTCTCTCTCTTTTTCTTTCTCTCTCTCTATTTGCACCTCAGGCTCAGTTTAATTAGTTCATTAAGATTTTTACATAAGAACAGGAAGCTCGCTCCTTTAAAGTCATGAGTCGCTGGAGCACGAAATGTGTCAAGGAATGAGAGAAGAAATGGAGACACAACAAATGAAGACACACATACACACACACACACACACACACACACACACACACACACAATGTACAGAGTGTATGTGTGTGGCTGTGTGTGGTTGTGTGTATGTCTTACCCGAGTTCCTCTTATGCAGTGTGTGTGTGAGTGTGTGTGTGTCTTACCTGAGTTCCTCCTGTGCAGTGTGTGTGTGTGGACTGAATTGGCGTCTGCGTAGTTCTGACATCATGGCTTTGATCTCATCCTGCATATCATTTACGCTCTTCTCCACTCCATTTCTCCGAACCAGAGATTCATTCAGCTCTCGAGCTTTATCACGCAACGCTACATAGACACACACGCGCGCGCACACACACACGCACACACACACAAAGAATCTTTACATGACCTGAAGGATCCAGCAAACCAAAGTGATGCCAAACTGAAAGCCAACATCTGTGTGTGTGTGCGTGTGTGTTGTAACAGTGCGTGTGCATGTTTACACATTGTGTGCTGTGTTCTTTACTCTCTGTCTCTCTTCACGTTGGTTTATAACAAAGTCAGCCGCTGTTTTGGCAACTTTTATTTTAATTAATTTCTCTGTCTTTGAAATCAAAATCCAATCACTTCAAAGGTTCTCGGCAAGAAAAACTGATGAGAAACTCTTCATTTAAACAGAAAGCATCCGAGGAAAATGGAAATGAGCCATAATTAGATGCGCCTCCCCAAAATGTTTAAAAAAGAAATGTAATATGATTTAAAAGCGGCTGAGAAAAAAAAGGTAAAGTTTTAAATGATATTAGTTTAAAACATCACCTACTGAGATCCATCCTCATCAAGTCTCAAAGCCTGATTAGAAACACTCATTAAAGCAACGCTGCATGAAGCTAATACACCACATTTAAAAAAATCAGACGTGAAACAGAGGAATAAACAGTTATTAAATATTCTTTCCATGTGAGAAGAAAAGGAAGCTGCCTTTCATTTGGGTTTGCGGATCATGCTGTGCTTTCACTTTTTTTCTGTAAGTCAAACCAAACAGCACGGCTTTAATCAACTGTCGGGTGTAAGCCAGCCATGTGTACGTGTGTACGTGTGTGTGTGGATAAGGCTGCATATGACCATAAGTTATCATAGATAAGATGATCCACTATTCCTTTAGATTCTTTGGATTCAACCCGATTCCCGTCCATCAGACATCTCTTGTTAATTTTATTTTTACATAAGTGATGAAGTGAACTTTATTTCACACAGTGCTTACACACAGAGGATTTTATCCTCTACATTTCACCCATCTCTGCCGTGACACACACACTCATACAAACTGAGTAAAGGATGGAGCCTGGATATTAATTGGACTGGCTTACATATAGTTTTCCAGTTAAAGTTTTTCTATTTGTTAAATATAGTCAGCCGATCTTGACACAATTGATGCCGATCAACTGTTGATGCTACCCGGCCGCTCAAGGAGGATGAGTCCCCCACTGAGTCTTAGCCCTCACAAGGTTTCTTCCTTAAAATAAAAACATAACAGGGAGTTTTTTCTTGCGACTGTCGCTTCGGCTTGCTCTTTGGGGGTTTAAAGGCTTTTTATTCTGTAAAGCTGCTCTGTGACCATGTACTGTTGTAAAAAGCTCTATATAAATAAATTACTTGAACTTGTAATTGAACTTAAAGTGAGCACACATGTCCAGAGAGGTTGGTAGCCCTGTACACGGAACTCAAGGCACTCCAACCATCGTACTTAGTGGGACCGTGAACCAAACCGTGGCCCTTCAGGTCGCAAACCTGGTTCCTTACACAAGACTATGACAAAATTTATATCATAACAAGGTCATTAGACGAACGCATTAATCCAGAGCGACTTTTACAAAAGGTGGCGTGGTTGCTTAGATGTTAGCACGTCTGCTACTCAACACTGGAGATCCAGGTTAAAATCCTGATCTGGGTGGTTTCCATGTTTTCCCCGTGTCTGTGTGGGTTTCCTCCGGGTTCCCTCCCACAGTCCAAAAACATAGATTCAAGATGAATTTGCTGCTCTATATTCCCCCTATATAGTGTGTGTGTCTCTTTGTGAGTAAAGTTTGTGCCCAGCAATGGATTGAAAGGACAGATCATGTGTTCCACATTTGCATAATGCACTTGTAAACATTTTATAATAGCAAGAAGTCACTCAGGTTGGGCATTATTGTAAAGAAATCACAATAAAGACTTTTTTCACCTCTTTCCCGTAACGTTTTCACAATTATGCACAATAATCCCTCTCATGATTTATTGATTTATTAGCTGAAAGAATGGATTATTTAGTTTTCCACTATTGATAGCTTGCAAACACCACTGGTATTGACCTTCCTTATTTTTTTACTTATGTAAAGAAAGGGCTCCATAACCATATCTATGGTGATGACAAACACACACACACACACACACCAATTACATTTCCAGTGTCTGAGATCCTATCCTGGTTTAATTATTCCTCCTTTACCGTTTCTGGATGCTTTTAATTAAGCATTTACATGGGCGTCACTTTCATTAGCCAAAGCAGCCTCTTGAATAAGCCCAGTTAGAGTTAGAATGTCACAACAACACACACACACACACACACACACACACACACTCAGCCTCATTACTGGACAGAACCTATCACTCTCAACAAACTTACATGCAACAGAAACAGGATCCCTGTCTCTTCCGCTCTGCTTTTTTGATGATGAAATGTAAATGTATGCCTGTGTGTGTGTATGCATGTGCATGTACGTGCATGTACCTTCAGCCGCAAGCAGGGTGTTCTTAACAAACAACTCCAGATCTTCAGCTCGTTTCTGGCTCCTCTCGGCGTCGGAGTCCGTCTGTTCTCCATCTGCCGACACCTTGTTGGCCTTGTGAAGGAGAGAATTTGACTACAACCAATTATAACTTCCTGCATGTCTTAATGCCACGCTTCAATGTGGATTATTCTGTAAACCTCACAATGTCTGAACTCTCATCTTATTTCATCTCATATCAATATCTTCCACTTAATCCTCTTCTAGGGTCGCAGGGTCGGCTCCACATGCCCATCCAAGGGAGAATGTTTCGAGCACTGGGCAGAAACACCCAAGACAGGGCACCAATCCATCACTGGGTATGCTCACTCACTAACACACACACTATATAGGGGCAATTTAGAGCAGCCAATTCACTTTGAATCAATGTTTTTAGACTGTGGGAGGAAACCGGAGAACCCGGAAAAAAACCCACACAGACAGACCATGAAAACCCCATCCAGATTGGGATTCCAACCTAGATCCCCAATGCTGAGACTGACGTTTTAACAACTACACCACCGTGCCACCAGTGTTTAAACTCAATGGCTTTAAAGGACTTCTCGGTCCACACACTGAACATAGGGTTTCTCATGCTCATACAGGGGAGAACATCGCGGGTGCTAAGCAGATGCACCAATCACCAATCTATCGCTCAATCACACACACAAATACACGCACTATATGGGGCAATTTAGAGCAGCCAATTTGCCTTAAAACCACGTTTTTGGACTGTGGGAGGAATGCAAACCCATGCAGGCACAGAGAGAACATGGAAACTCCACCCAGATCAGGATTTGAACCTAGATCCCCAGCGCTGAGAGATGGGTGTTCTTACCAGTAAGCCACCGCACCACTTCCAAACTATTCCATTTTATAAAAATTGATTTTAAAATAAATTATTTGGTTGGATTCACTATGGAAGGTTTAAGTAGAACTCACCCTGTTTAGTAATTCGTCCATCTCAGTGACAAGGCTGCCTAGATTACTGTCGGCCAGTTGGAGCAGCCTGTCTGGAGCTCTGTGTGGAGAGAGCATGTGCTGTATACACACACACACACACACACACACGCACACGTGAAAAACTTATGCATGCGAAAAACATACACATCCAATATCATGATTCATGATTATTACATAATATAATGCTATTATACAGTTCGGGGACCAGTGGCGGCATTTGCAGTTGCAGCTACTCCTAGTGATTTATTTTGTCTACAGTACTTACACACAGAGGACTCTACATTTAACCCCTTCATGCGGTGAAACACACATATACACAAACTGAGTGAGTATGCGTGCCAAGAGTGTTGGGCAGCCCTGTATACAACGCCCAGGAAGCAACTGCGTTTGGGTGTCTTCCCCAAGGGCACTTCAGCCATAGTAATTGGTGGGACCAGGAATTGAAACAGGGACATTAATGTTGTAAGGCTCGTTCTTTAACCACAAGCCTACAACTGTCCCATCTTTAAAGCAACAGTGTAGATCATTCATAGCACTGTGGTGACACTGACAGGATGGTGGTTTGTTAGTGAGAACCAGCCTTGCGACATGAAGGTCCCTGGTTCGATTCCCAGTCCCACCAAGATCTTTAGCTACAGTTCCCTTGGATACTTCAAAGGCACTTAGCACCAATTGCTCCCGGGTACCGTATACAAGGCTGCTCACCGCTCCAGACACGTGTGCTTACTTCACTCAGTGTGTGTATATGTGTGTGTCACTGCACGGATGAACTAATTTCTCTGTGTGTAAACACTGTATGCAAAATACCTTCCTTTAACATATTAAAAAAATTAACAAATCTTTTTAACGGAACTGTATTGTGGTAATGTAAATAAACAGAGAACTAGTCATAAAGCTTGAAATTCAGACTGAAACCTTAAGATCCTCTGTCATGTTCTCAAATCGGTAGAGCATTTTGTACGGTGGGGGGAGGGGCAGGGTGAGATTGGCACTGCCAATCAAACGCAGCAGCTGATCCATATCTCTTATCAGGAGTCCAGCACAGTCATCATCACACGCTGTAACACACACACACACACACACACACACACACACACACACACACACACACACATTAAAGTGTGTAGAAGGTTGTTCCCTGCTGAGGATGTGTTCTTTTCAGTTAAAAAAAATCAATAAAACATTTGACCAGGGGCCCAAACTTTTGCATAAAGCTGTGTGTGTGTGTGTGTGTGTGTGTGTGTGTGTGTGTAGGGGGCTAGAGCTTTTTCACTGACATGAAAGCTCGACTCTGTTAACATCGAATAAAAGCAAAGAGCCGCAGGCAAGAGAGAGAAAGAGAAAGAGAGTGAGACAGAGCGAGAAAGAGAGAGAAAGCAAATAAACAAGTGCACTTCTTTTTACTTAACTTTTCTCAATCTGCATGTTAACATTCACCCAATTTTTTTTTCATCTGATCCATTATCCTCCAAACTATTTCTGGGCACACACACACTCACACACACAGACAATATATAGGTCAATTTAAAAAGGGGCAATTCATAGCAGCCAATTCACCTTGAATCCATATCCCACAGTTTTTGGACTATGGGAGGACAGCAGGGACCCTAGAGAAAACCCACAAAGACACAAGGAGAACATGAAAACTGCACCGCGATTGGGATTCCAACCTGGATCCCCAGCGCTGAGAGGTGGATGTGCAAACCACCATGCCAACCCTCTTATCTTTATGAATTTTTTTTTTACATTTTAAATTGAATTGAATTGTACGTCAGTATCTTTTAGGGGGCACAGTGGCTTAGTGGTTAGCATGTCCACCTCTTAGTCAATAAACGCAGTCAAAAAACATGGATCAAAGGTAAATTTAATGCTCTGAATTGCCCCTTTCTAAATTGCTCCTATATATTTTCTCTCTATGAGAGACAATATAGAGTGTGTTTGTATGTCTGTCTGTGTGAGTGCGTGTATCTAGCCCACCCGAAGTGTTCTCCCCTGGATGGGCATGCCCCCCCCCTCCCCCCCAACATCATAACCCTAATATAGGATTAAGCAAAAGCTAATGAATGAATGAGTATATTTCATTGTTCAATGTTCTTTATACTCCCATTATGTCTTTCCTTCATTTCTTCATTCTGATCATGCCTCTTTAACTCGTTTCCTTATTTTGCTTAATGTGCAATAATAATACAAAGTTAGAAATTAAATCTGTCAAATTAATCTTTTTTCTCTTCATTTTTATTTTAACCCCCACCCCTCCCCCAGCTTCCTCACCACACTCCAGCTCCCTCACCTAACTGTCTCTGGCAAAATAATTAGAGGAAGGATGGCAATCATTTTGATGCAGATAATGTGTCTGTTGAAGGTGAAATTCAGAGTCTGATGTTCAGATGAAGGTTCTGCACGTCAATGAGTTGCAGAATCTACCGGGTGACATTTAAAGTACAGAAAAGAAAATTGATTTTAACAAACAAATATTTCATTACTGTTATTATTTATAGGCGCTGCTTTTTTCAAATGTCAAATGAATGTCTCTCATATAAACCTTTAAATTAAGTTGCATTGAAAAACTGAGCATTTATTCAAAACATTAAATCTGTCATTTTAAAATCTGAATTGATGTTACTGTTAAACTCAAACTGATCCACGATTCCAGAATAATAGGGAGAAAAAAAGTGTTGCTTTGTAATAATGTTTTTTTTTTTTTTTTTAACAAGATAAGGAAATAATGATAATGAATTAATTAGAGAGTACAAACACAGTGGAACCTCTATTTTCTTTGCTAATCCGTCCACAAACAATCGGTGAAATCCGAAATCGATGAAAACTGAGGCCCCTTTTTCCATTTAAATCAGTGTCAATCCAGTTAACTAATTCTGGAGACTCCAAAATACATAACACATATTTTATATGGAGCAAATTTTGTGTAGAACAAAGAAATTCTATATACAGTATTTTATATAATTTTTATAAAAAAAATAACATTTAATATTAAACAGAATGGCATTAAAATTCTCCTTATCAAACTGTTTTTAATTTATACAAATTAATAATACATTTTCAAAATCCTCACTCTTTGTTTTGTAAACACATTAACGACTTTCGCTACATTAGCTTCTTTATTGCCTTCTTTTTTCCTCACAATGGAACTTATTGTGGACACGGACTTTCTGCTCTTTCTCTTTAATGGGCTGCTGGCTCTGAAAACTTATTTTGGGCCCATGATGGAGCTAAAGGTAAAAACTCTACTTTAACTTAGTGAGTCTGAGATTGGTGTACATGGCAAGTGAGCACGTGATTAAATCTGAAGCAACTCAGTCATAATTTTTAACAAAAACAGAGTTTCCACAATACATACATAAGGTGGTTAGTGGTTAGCATGTCCACCTCTCAGCGCTGGGGATCAGCTTTGAATCCCAATCTGGAAGGGGTTTCCATGTTCCCCCTGTGTCCTCATGGTTTTCCTCCAGGTTCTCCAGTTTCCTCCCACAGTTCAAAAACATTGGATGCTTTAAATTGCCCCTATATAACTGTCCTTGGTGTATCTGCCCAGTGCCTAAAAAAAAGTTCTCCTGGATGGGTATGGGGAATCTACCCTTGACCCTAGGTGTTGTGTATGAAGTGGAAGATAATGAGATAAGACTAAATAAAGTCTATGCATTCAGAAAAATGGTCAAGAAGATATTGTGTATGTATATATGTGTGTGTGTGTGTGTGTGTGGATGAGGAATTTAGGATTAATAGGTGTTACATTCACTCTTTCTGTTCGTCTTCTGTTTCTACATTGTCTTTATAGATTTCTGCTTCTTCTCTCTCTCTCTCTCTTTAATTCTACCTATTCCTAATTTCACTTTTATTTGTTTCTTTGACACACAGACTCTCTCTCTCTCTCATTGCATCTTTACGCTACTACACTGTCTCACTTTCATTCTCAGACGCTCTCTTTCGCTCGCACGCTCTCTCTCTCTCTGTTGGAGACGAGGCTGTGTGGGAGATGTGTGTAGGGGGAAAGACTCGTCGAGCGTGAAATTCACAGCGGAGTGTGAAACGCCTCCCGGCTTACTATTATGAGTGTCAAGCGACAGAGGACCCGAGAAAAAAAAAATGAGGGAACAAAAAAAGAGCAGTGGAAAGAAACTCGACCTTTCTGTGTTCACTCGGTTTAACCGACAGGAAAATATCTGAAGGTTATTCTTCACGTGAACTTTACATCATTGTCAATACACAACATACTAACATACTGCACTATGAAACACCTTCATGAAAGCGTAACAAATCACAGATATTACATTACATTTAATCCACAGTTTAATTGAACGTATGTCACCACTTCTTCTTATTCCTAAATTTTCTTCTCATTTCATTATCTTTCACTTAATTCTATACTTGGGTCACGGGAAGGGGGTTGCCCCATGGCCATCTAGAGGAGAACACCTCTGGCGCTGGGCAGGTAGACCAAGGACAGGGTGCCAATTCAAACTCACTTACACAGACACACAGTTTATAGCAGCCAATTACCTTGAATCCATGTTTTTGGACTGTGGAAAAAACCCATGTGGACACGGGGAGAACATGCAAACTCCACGCAGCTCGGGATTCAAACCTGGATCCCCAGTTACTTGCATCTCATCTCATTATTCATTCATTTATTATGTATAATAAAAGTATAATCCTCCTATTATCCAAGGTTAACGGGGGGCAGATACACCCAGGACAGGATGCTAATCTGTAGCTGGGCACACATACACAGACACACACTATATGAAGCAATTTAGAGCATTTAAATTACCTTGAATCCATGTTTTTTTGGCTGTGGTGGGAAACCATAGAACCCAGAGAAAACCCATGCGGACACAAGAACATGGAAACTCCACCCAAATTGGTATTCTAACCTGAATTCCCAAAGCTGAGAGGTGAACATGCTAAACATTGTGCCACCTACTTTCTAATTAATTTGTTATTTTGTCTCATTATCTTTAGCTTGATCCTACACTAGGGACTAGAGTCCAAAACATTTGTATGAAACATTTGTATTTATTATAGTGTGTTTGTAACTGTTTCATAAAATTAATGAGGCACTCGAGGTGGTGTATTATTGCGAAGAAATCACAGGAAAGATGTGCAGCTGTACTCCGCTTCAAATTGTACCTAATGACACTTCTTTCCATTGATTTATTTACAATAATGCACACCCTCCCATACCTTATTGCTTAATTAGCACTGCAGTGATGCTGACCTGGTGGTGTGTTAATGTGTTAAAATGATCCACCACTCGGTACCTGCTGTATAGTGGTCCTGTGGGAGTTCTGATCATTACAGAACAGTACAGGACTCTTTGAAAGTATAAAAGAAACATTAACTGTAATAACATTAACTGTAATGTACAACAGATGCACATGTGAGTTAATAAAATTAAGGTTAATTAACATGTATTCACACTGTGAGATGTACATGTGTGTGTATGTGTGTGTGTTAGTACTGTTGTAAAAACCCATACATACACACAATGCCAGTGGGTCCACACACATGCCGCTCCATGCAGCGGTCACACTTCAAACCCATAGCACCAGGTCGACACTGGCACATGCCCGTCTGAGGGTCGCACGGACCAGGCAGCGCACCAACAGGGTCACACTCACATTCTTCACATCGCCCGCCAATCACCCGTGGGTTGCCATGGTAACCACTAGCACACCTACAGTGAAGAAAGATAAAAAGTCAATAACGATACGTATAAACTTGATCTAGAACATGTGTCTCTAGTTAATCATAATATATGAGATAATCGTATTTAAAGTATAAAAATGATGGCAGAAAGATATACTGAGGGTGTGTTAACATGTGTTACCTCTCACAGTATTTCCCCTCGTAGCCTTCAGGGCAGGCTGTGCACCGATAATCTCCATATCCCTCAGTTACACACATCGGACTAAAACTGGGGGAATAACAGACCACAGGTTTTCCACAATAACTAGCACACAGTATGTTAATTATGTTACTACATACAATAGGGATACACAAAATATACAGTAAAAAATATGTCAAAATAAAGAATAAGTTATATTTTGAAACTGGTAGTTCCCGGCTCCCGGTCCTTAAATCTGATTGGCTGAGCTGTTTGTCCAGCCTCAATAGTATTAGATAATAATGCACACTTCTGACCAATTTACATTCGTATCAATGAGTGATATAAATAAACAAATTTATAAATCAAACCTTTTTTTATATTATAGTTTGTTTGGTCACACTGCACCGTTGAGATAACAATCCACCAGAGGCAGACCGCATCTGTCTATTAAAGGGACTGGCAAGTGACATGCTGATTGGTTTATACCATGTGACACACAAAATATTAAAGCAACGGTGTGAATTTGTATAACACACACACACACCTACACACCGGCTTTCTTTCTCTCTCTCTCTCTCTCTATATATATATACACTCACGGGCCACTTTATTAGGTACACCATTCTAGTAACGGGTTGGACCCCCTTTTGCCTTCCGAACTGCCTCAATTCTTCGTGGCATAGATTTAACAAGGTGCTGGAAGCATTCCTCAGAGAGTTTGGTCCATATTGACATGATGACATCACACAGTTGCCGCAGATTTGTCGGCTACACATCCATGATGCGAATCCCCCGTTCCATCACATCCCAAAGATGCTCTATTGGATTGAGATCTGGTGACTGTGGAGGCCATTTGAGTACAGTGAACTCATTGTCATGTTCAAGAAACCAGTCTGAGATGATTCCAGCTTTATGACATGGCGCATAATCCTGCTGAAAGTAGCTATCAGATGTTGGGTACATTGTGGTCATAAAGGGATGGACATGGTCAGCAACAATACTCCGGTAGGCTGTGGCGTTTGGGGGGGGGGGGGGGGGGGGGGGGGGGGGGGGGGGGGGGGGGGGGGGGGGGGGGGGGGGGGGGGGGGGGGGGGGGGGGGGGGGGGGGGGGGGGGGGGGGGACCACCGGCCTGAACCGTTGATACAAGGCAGGATGGATCCATGCTTTCATGTTGTTGACGCCAAATTCTGACCCTACCATCCGAATGTCGCAGCAGAAATCGAGACTCATCAGACCAGGCAACGTTTTTCCAATCTTCTATTGTCCAATTTCGATGAGCTTGTGCAAATTGTAGCCTCAGTTTCCTGTTCTTAGCTGAAAGGAGTGGCACCCGGTGTGGTCTTCCGCTGCTGTAGCCCATCTGCCTCAAAGTTCGACGTACTGTGCGTTCAGAGATGCTCTTCTGCCTACCTTGGTTGTAACGGGTGGCTATTTGAGTCACTGTTGCCTTTCTATCAGCTCGAACCAGTCTGGCCATTCTCCTCTGACCTCTGGCATCAACAAGGCATTTCCGCACACAGAACTGCCGCTCACTGGATGTTTTTTCTTTTTCGGACCATTCTGTGTAAACCCTAGAGATGGTTGTGCGTGAAAATCCCAGTAGATCAACAGTTTCTGAAATACTCAGACCAGCCCTTCTGGCACCAACAACCATGCCACGTTCAAAGGCACTCAAATCACCTTTCTTCCCCATACTGATGCTCGGTTTGAACTGCAGGAGATTGTCTTGACCATGTCTACATGCCTAAATGCACTGAGTTGCCGCCATGTGATTGGCTGATTAGAAATTATGTGTTAACGAGCAGTTGGACAGGTGTACCTAATAAAGTGGCCGGTGAGTGTATATACTAGCATTATATAATCATTCAGGTGCAGACTAAAGTAATTTAACACTTCTCTTCTGTGGCACAAAGAAACTTTACACACTGTGAGCGATTTAGTTAATATAAAAGCATATAACAAGAAACCTTAATTACAAATTTCAGTGTGTGTGTGTGTGTGTGTGTGTGTGTGTGTGTGTGTGTGTAATTACACACTTGTTCTCAGGGTTGGAAAGAGGACAGGCGCATCGTCTGCAATCGTCTGGAGAACCTCGAACCACTCCATAAAAACCCTCAGAACACCTCTCACACTTCTCTCCTTCTGTGTTGTGCTGACAGTTCTGCAGACACACACACACACACAAACACACACACACATACAGTGAGTACACTGAAATCGTCAGTTGCCTCATTTCAGTTTCACTCAGACGTAATTATAATTTTGTTTACACACTGGCACACGCACACACACACACACACACACACATAGGCACACGCACACACACGCGCGCACACACACACACACACACACACACACATTCAATTATCAGACTGCTAATAAAAGTAAATGATATTGTTATAGGCTCCTTGGGTTAATGTATAAACCCTTTAAATGTACATCAGACTCATGCCATTATTAACCATAAAGATTTTTCTTCTAAGAGTATCACTCTCTGTTACTGTATACTACAATTAAACAACATCAACAGCAAAGCAGCATTAACTGGCAAACCATAATCAACCTTTTAAATTTTTCTTTCATTTAATACTCTACTAGGATCTCAGGTTGGGTTCCCTACACCTATCTAGGGGAGAACGTTTCGGGCACTGGGCAAATACACCCAGGACAGGGCGCCAACCTATCGCTAGGCACTCACTGACTTACATACATACACAATATATATAGGGCCAATAACTATAGGGTCAAGTTAAAGCAGCCAATTGATCCTTGAATCCACGTTTCTTGACTGTGGCATGAAACTGGAGAACCCAGAGGAAACTCGAAAAAACTTGGAAACTCATCTCGGATCGGGATTCAAACCTGAATCCCCAGCATCAAGATGCAAACTAAGTAACCACTAAGCCATTGTGCTGCTCATACTAATTAGAAAATATCATTTTTATGGAATGACAAATTCTTTTAGATTACGCTAAGCTATATTAGCAATATTACTTAAACTTGTTTGTATGTACTCTAAATTCAGCATTACTGCTGCATGATGAACCATATTGCGGTATGAATGAAATTTTACTAACATTTCATAACAGTACCACCACTGAACACCAGTGGAGCTCTTTAAGCTGTGTGGGTGTTAGTCAGGTTAGTCAGTAAATCAGAGCATTAAAGGGATGAAATCACAATATACAGCAAAAGATACAACCCAAAGACCAATAAGGGCACAGCTCACCTGACAGATCCCGGTGTCTGGGTCACATGAGCTGCTGTGGCCATTACACTCACACCGAACACAGCTACCCATCCCGGATCTGAAGACAGAGCCCCCAAGACGTGGAGAAAACCGGTAGAATCCAGCTGCACACTCCTGTCTCACACACACACACCAGTGGTTACATTTACCATTTTATCAAGTGTAATTAGACTATAGTCCATCTGTTTCTTTATATGCTTTGCCAGTCACCTTCATTCTGTACCAACACCCCCCCCCCGACAGGGCAATTTAAAGCAGGTATATTGGGGGGTTGATTATGAGTTAATTTAAAGGGTTATGATCAGAACTAATACACACCTTTTTGACAATAATGGACTCAAAAATTGTCCAGCCATCAATATCCAGTAGACAGCATCCTGTGAGCTTCCCACAGCAACACTGCTGCACTAAAACTAAAATTGCAGTACTGACAACAATAATCCACCACCCAAATTATACTTGTTCTGTGATGGTTCTGACAATACAGAACAAAGGACCAAGAGGGGACTAACAAAAGAAAGAAAACAGATGGACAGTCTGAAATTGTAAAACTACAAAATACATCTATATGGTAAGTGGAAGAAATAGACAATGGAGCAAGAAGGGTGCGTGTCCAAACTTTAGACTGGCACTGAATAAAATACATTTAAATTCTCATCTCATTATCTCCTGCTAAATCTTATATTAGGGACTCGAGTCGTGGAGTGGTTCCCCATGCCTATCCAGGGGAGAACATTTCAGGCGCAGGGTGTCACTGTACCGTTGGGAACACACACATTATATAGGGGCAATTTAGAACAGCCAATTCACATCAAATCCATGTTTTTGGACTGTGGGAGGAAACTGGAGAACCCAGAGAAAACCCACGAGGACACGGGGAGAACATGGAAAGCACCCAGATTGGGTTTCGAACCTGGTTCCCCAGGGCTGAGTGTTACATGTTCTTTTGTTCTTTTTTTGACGTGTTTTGAGCACACTAATTCGACTAATACTTTTGATTTTGAACACTCTTTTAGCTTGCGGTGATATAATTTATTTAAAGAAAATAAATATTTAACACCAAATGCTTTTAATTGTTAAATCTTAAGAGGAATTAAATGTGAATATTATGTAAAGTTCCATATCAGTTACCATATTTCCACAAGATATTCTGCTACAGTTTAACAGCTACAGTGCTTCTACAGTTCGTATCCATCTCCATCTGTTACTGAGAGCGCTGAGAGTTGCTACAATCAAATACCAGTTTAAAATAAGTTAATAAATACAAGGGAGAACCATCTGTTCTTTTGAAGCTCCCTTTAACCTTGAACTGTAACGTGCGCACACACATACACACACACACACACCCACACACACAAACACACTCAAACAGTACCTCACAAGACAGACCAGAGTAACCTGCTGGACATTCACACTTTTCAATCTGATAGGCTCGTTCACTCTCCACTGAGGGTCTTCCTTCTTCTGCCACCTCCAGAGAGATCTCTGAAATCCTGGGGGAGGCAACAGCATGTCTATTAATGCTAAAATATAATTTAGCATTAAATAACGTATGTTATTCAGTAGACAGAAGCACAAAAAAACTGTTAGCATAGAGGATAGAGCCCTGTCCTACATCCTGCGCAACTTACACCTCACCAACTGTCTATTTTCATAAACTCTGTCTTATGTCTACGTTGTTTAAATAGCAATATTTAGCGCTTGCTAATATCTATACACAATATAAAAAAGCAACATAAGTTTTTCGATTTGACAAGTTATTATTAATTTGGCACAGTGGCTTCATGGTTAGCACATTCACCTCTCAGCGCTAGGGATTCCCAGTTCGAATCCCCATCTGGGTGGATTTTCCATGTTCTCCCCGTGTCTGCGTGGGTTTCCTCCCGGGTTCTCCGGTTTCCTCCCACAGTCCAAAACATGGATCAAGTCAATTGAGTTCTCCGAATTGCCCCATATAGAGTGTGTTTGTGTGTGTCTGTATGAGTAAGTGTGTGCCCAGCGATAGATTGGCGCCCTGTCCTGGGTGTATCTGCCGGCGCCCGAAACGTTCTCCCCTGGAACCCCCCCCCCACCGCGACATTAATATAGAATGAAGCAGAAGATAATAGATGGATGGATATTATTAATTTGGTTATTAGAAGTTTGGATTAATCAACATTTCATTGGCCCTGTACTTGTACCCTGCACAATCACAATAAAGTTGAATCTAAATTAATCTAATCTAATCTAATCTAATCAAAAACAGTTATAAGGCAAGAAATGTGAATGCTATTCTGTAAATTTTTTTGTTAAGTTTGATTTACTATTTACATTAGTCTTTTATGTGTATTTTTCATTAAAAAAATTACATACTGTATATGTAAATTCTTTGTTCTGTTTTTATTATTAAACACTACATTTATTCTCCATAAAATGTGTTTTAATGTTTTTAGAGTCTCTAGGACAAATTATCTGGATTGACATTGCTTTAAGTGGAAATAGGTACCTAAGTTTTCATCGATTTCAGATTTCCCCGACTGCGGACGTATTAGGAACGAAAGCAGAGGTTCCACTGTACATTAATTAAAAGTATATATGTTTGCATATGTTCCACTTTAATGAGGGGCATGTTCCTCTTGCATGTTAAAAAAGAAGTGTTTTGTTGTTTTTACATGGGAATAACATGTTTATTTGTTGAAAAAATAGCAAAGTGAGATCTGATCACAAGTGGTCGAGATTGGGTTCTAATTCCAGGTGTAAACGAATGTACTTAAAGCTGAACACTTGCAATCCCACCAGCAAAGTCACATTCAAATATCAGGTCTGCACAGGCCCTGTGTGTGTGTGTGTGTGTGAGAGTGTGTGTGTGTGTGTGTGTGTGTGTGTATGTGTGTGTGTGTGTGTGTGTTTGTGAACACATATGGAGGCGTCACCAGTGAGTGAGTAAATTAAGCTCAGAAGGGAAATGCACAGCAGAACTTTCTCCAGGGATCGACGCCTTCTGATCTGATTTTTTACACTTTTTTTCTTTTTTTTTTATTCTGTTCTCATGTGAGGCTACAGAAGAGCGACAAAGTGAAATTAGTACCAGACAGAACAAACCGAGAAAAGAAAAACAAATGACGTCTTAGGATTCAATCTAGTACATACTGTCTGTTCATTCCGGTGCAGCCAAAGTGTTACATTTTCATTAAAACTTTTACTGAGGGGTTTGTTTAGGTCATTCAGGAGCATGAACTCACCTGCTCTGCCGCATGACGTTGCCATGGGAGGCTCTGATGAGCACGTGATCTATATGGAAGAGAACGTCCATGAAATCCTCTCTGCTCATTGGCCGGTTGTCCTCGTGTTTCCACTCGTGCTGTGTGAAAGTTCACATCAAATGCAATATGAATCTTCAACTGTACTTTGTCTCATTTATCTGATATCTCAAGAACAGACAGTAAAAAGCGGTTTAAAAAATAGGTAGTTCTAGACATTACTGATAATAATGAGTGATATAACTGAAGCCGGTAATCCTGTTACTCAACGGTCAACATTCACTTTAATAACCAGTCTAGATTACATGATGGAAAGCCAGTTTATTAACAATTTAGTTTTTTCAATTAATACATTTATGAATAAAACCTTGTTTTTATTGTAACTGTTTTATAAAAGCAATAAGGCTATGTATTATGTATCGTGTATTATTGTATATAAATCACTGTAAAGTTGTTTAACTTTACTCCGGGCCTAACAACACCTCCTCTCACCTCTGTCATGTCTATCTCATGGCGGGTCAGCTGACCGATCTGCGGTTCCACTATGTGGCGTATCATGACCTTGTCTCTGTTGGCACCACCTCTTACGATGACTTGAGGCTCATAGGAGGCTTGCCCTGTTTCATCACGAGCTTCATAATAAACTGCATACTTCAGCTTTCCTCCATATGCTGTGATCTAACACAGTAACATTTAAATTATCCACAAACCAACCATTTATAATTATCAGCAATAGGCTCATTGCTGCAGGAAAAACTAATAACAAAATAATGTTCAATTAAATTACAATTTGTACACACATATATATATATATATATATATATATATATATATATATATATATATATATATATCCATCCATCATCTTCCGCTTGTCCGGGGTTCGGGTCGCAGGGGCAGCAACCGAAGTAGGGAGACCCAGACCTCCCTCGCCCCAGCCACCTCCACCAGCTCGACTGGGGGAACCCCGAGGCATTCCCAGACCGGCTGAGAGATATAATCCCTCCAGCGTGTCCTGGGTCTTCCCCAGGGTCTCCTTCCAGCTGGACTTGCCTGGAACACCTTTCTAGGAATGCGCCCAGGAGGCATCCTAACCAGATGCCCGAACCACCTCAACTGGCTCCTTTTGATGCGGAGGAGAAGCGGCTACACTCCGAGTCTCTCCTGGATGACCGAGCTTCTCACCCTATCTCCAAGGGAGAGTCCAGCCACCCTGTGGAGAAAACCCATTTCGGCCGCTTGTGTTCGCGATCTTGCTCTTTCGGTCATTACCCAAAACTCATGACCATAGGTGAGGGTCGGAACGTAGATAGACTGCATAGACTTTGCTGGGAAGGCTGAGGAGTATAATTCCCCTGTAATTGGAACACACCCTCCGGTCCCCCTTTTAAAAAGAGGCACCACCACCACCCCCATCTGCCAGTCCAGAGGCACTGCCCCCAATGACCATGCAATGTTAAAAAAAGGGCCCGTCAGCCGAACCTGCCCCACAACATCCAGAGCTTTGAGGAACTCTGGGCGGATCTCATCCACCCCAGAAGCTCTGCCACGAAGGAGCCCTCTGACTACCTTAGTGACTTCAGCCACAGTGATGGACAAGCCTCCTCCCGGGTCCACTGACTCTGCCTTCTCTCCGGAGGGCATATTGGTGGAATTGAGTATTCCTTCCACCGCCTAATGACGTCCCCAGTCGAAGTAAACAGTGCACCCCCTCCACTATATACTGTGTTGGTGGCACACTGCTTTCCCCTCCTGAGTCACCTGACAGTTTGCCAGAATCTTCTAGGAGCCGACCAAAAGTCACTTTCAAAAGTCTCCCCGAACTCCTCCCATGCCTGGGTTTTTGCCTCCGTGACGCACGAAGCTGCAAATCGCTTGGCCTGTTGGTACCGGTCAGCTGCTTCTGGAGTCCCACAAGCCAACCATGCCTGATAGGACTCCTTCTTCAGCTTGACGGCATCCCTTACAGGGTATGACCACCACCGTGTTCTAGAGTTACCACCACGACAGGCACCAAGTATCTTTAGACCACTACTCCTGTCCGCCTCCTCAACAACGGAGGAACGGAACATGGCCCATTCAGGCTCAATGTCCCTCACCTCCCCCGGAATGTGGTTGAAGCTCTGATGGAGGTAAGAGTTGAACATCTGTCTTACGGGTTGTTCTGCCAGACGTTCCCAGCAAACCCTCGCTATACGTTTAGGTCTGCCTGGTCTGACCGGCATCTTCCCCCGCCATCTAATCCAACTCACCACCAGGTCGTGATCAGTTGACAGCTCGGCTCCTCTCTTCACCCGAGTGTCCATGACACATGGCCGCAAGTCCAATGACACAACTACAAAGTTGATCATTGAACTGCGGCTTAGGGCATCCTGGTGCCATGTGCACTTATGGACACCCTTGTGCTCGAACATAGTGTTCGTGATGGACAAACCGTGATTTGCACAGAAGTCCAACAACTGAACACCACTCGGGTTCAGATCAGAGAGGCCATTCCTCCCAATCACACCTCTCCAGGTCTCACTGTCAGGGGGAGCAATTTTCAGTACTCCCCCCACCCCCCCACAGACTCCAAGAACGCCGGGTACTCTGAACTGCTGTTCGGCGCATAAGTGCAGACAACAGTCAGTACCTGTTCCCCAACCCGAAGGCGTAGGGAAGCTACCCTCTCGTCCACCGGAGAAAACCCCAACATGCACGCGTCAAGCCGGGGGGCCACGAGAAAGCCCACACCTGCCCGACGGCTCTCGCCATGGGCAACTCCAGAAAAGAACAAGGAGATTGGACCCAGAACCCAAGCCGTGCGTTGAGGTGAGCCCGACTATATCTAGCCGGTATCTCTCAACCTCCCACACCAGCTCAGGCTCCTTCCCTGCCAGTGAAGTGACGTTCCAAGTTCCAAAAGCCAATTTCAGCAACCGAGGATCGCGACGCCCAGAACCACGCCTCCGGCTACCGCCTGATCCACACTGCACCGAACCCCTATTACTAGGCCCCTCCCCCCCCCCACAGGTGGTGAGCCCATTTGAGGGGGAACCCATGTAACTCCTTCGGGCTGGGCCCAGCTGGGCACCATGGGAAAGCGCCCGACCACCAGACGCTCGCTGACGAACCCCATCCCCGGGCCTGGCTCCAGGGTGGGGCCCCGATAACCCTAAATCGGGAAGGGTACACATGCTCTTGATATTTCTCTTCATAGGGGTTTTTGTTGGACTCTTTATCTGGCCCGTCACCTAGGACCAATTTGCCTTGGGAGACCCTGCCAGTGGCTTTTTGCCCCAGACAACATATATATATATATATATATATATATATATATATATATATATATATATATATATATATATATATATATATATATATATATATATATACACTGTATATATATATTCCACTGATCAAATGTGAATTTAATATAGTTAATTCATAAGTACCGCAGATAACAAGCATAGCAGTCAAACTGTTTATTGGATTCTTTAGAAGTTATCACTTACCATGGACCCTCTAAACTGTTTGGGAAGTTTCCAGTAGTAGGGCTCGGAGAGTTCTTGTCTGATCACTTCAGCATTAGCAACAATTTCAGGATGTTGAAACGTCACACCGAACGTAATCTCCCTGGTGTTGGATGCATCCACCAGAGAAAGCATCTTCTGCTCCGGCATCAGAGTCAACTTTGAAAAATATCATAAAGATGTGTTGGTATACAAACCAGTGAGACTCAGATTTATTAACATACTTATATAATCCCAATAGGTTTGTGTAATGTTGCAGAATTTAGAGCAGGCACTTTGCCTTGAATCCATGTTGAATCTACATCCAGATTGGCATCTGAACCTGTATCTCCAGCGCTGAGAGGTGGACGTGCTAACCACTAAGCCACCGTGCCACCCTAACATATGCATGTTCAATTAAATCATTTACTAAGGCTGTTAATATACGGATCAACACCTTATGGTTATAACACGGAAGCAATCTTCACTCAGGAAGAAGGTGTGAAGATGTGAGTGATGTGTGAAGCCGAGTGAACAGGGGAACATAAACATCACTCCTAAGTCCACTTCAATCTAACACCTCAGTGGCTCGGAGATGATCGGTTTCCTCAACGTAAACGTCACCCCTCCAGCCCGGCATCTGGCTGGTAAACACACTCAGATTAACTGAGCTCACGGCCGCGGTCTAATCTGTTTTCTGACGCCCATTTATTCACTGTGTGCTTCAGCGACACGTCTCTGCGGAGGTTTTGCGGGTCTTAGAGAAAATCCTTATTAAAAACAAACAATTCTCCCTCATATCTCATTCGATCTTCTCCTCTCGCCTCTTTCTCACCTTTTTTCTTTTTGTAAACTTATTTTAAGACCGTTTTTTATAAGGTATATTTTTAAACTTTAGGATAAAATAAAGATAGAAATAATTATTAAACACAACACAATTATTTGCAGACAAAAAATTTTTTCAAATTCATATTGTGTTCAGTTTATTAAAAAAAATAACAAGTAATTAAAATAGAAGTATATTAATAAACAAAATAATTTAATTGTCGAGTTGGCAAGGTGGCTTAGCGGTTAGCACATTCGCTTCTCAGTGCTGAGGATACAGGTTCGAATCCCAATCTGGGTGGAGTTTCCATGTTCTCCCTGTGTCTGGGTGGGTTTTCTCCGGGTCCAAAAACATGGATTCAAGGTAAATCATGCTCTGAATTGCCCCATATAGTGTGTACCCCATAGTCTATCCTCTACACCGATTGCGATCGACCAGTCAATCATGAAGAGGTATCATGTCAATCGCGATGGAGGTTTGAGAAAAAAAAGCATTTATCACATATCAGCGCTTTTTTCACAGCACAGTATCGGAAGTGTGATTAATTTCAAATCGCAAACAGTCAGCGCCCCCCCCCCTCCCCCCGTCTCTCTCGCTGTTCCCAAAACTGGTATGTGGCCACGCCTCCGTGCCTAAATCAGAAGCAGATAGATTTCTGTTTGTGTTTTTACACTCTATTTGACTGACAAGACTAGTGAAGGACGAGTGAAGCTCAAAAAGAACTAAAATGTTCCACTTTCATTTAGAGTGTGTGTTGGGGGGGTGAATATTTTTAACAATGTCGAACTCAAAATGCATTTGCTTTTATTAATGTTCATGTTCTGTTTGGGGGCGGCACAGTGGTTTAGTGGTTAGCAAGTTCTCCTCTCAGCACTAGGGATTCCCGGTTCGAATCCCAATCTGGGTGGAGTTTGCATGTTCTTCCCGTGTCCACGTGGGTTTCCACCGGGTTCTCTGGTTTCCTCCCACAGTCCAAAAACATGGATCAAATTGCCCCATATAAACTGTGTTAGTGTGCCCAGTGATAGATTGGCGCCCTGTCCTGGGTGTATCTGCCCAGCGCCCGAAGTGTTCTCCCCTGGATGGGCATGGGGAACCTGCCCCCTGTGGCCCTAATAGAGGATAAAGTGGAAGAAAATGGATGGATGGATGTTCTGTTTGGGGAAATGTGGGTTACAGTGATTGTTTTACATTTGTGCTGTATACTGTGTGTTTGGTTGTAACTAAAATCATGCTTTCTCCGTTCTATTTGCTGGAATGTGTTTAATAAAAGAGCAATTCTAACAGATTCGCCAATGCTAACATTCATTCATTCATTCATTCATTATCTCCCGCTTATCCTCTATTAGGGTCGCGGTGGGGTTCCCCATGCCCATCCAGGGGAGAACGTCTCGGGCGCTGGGCAGATAGACCCAGGACAGGGCGCCAATCCATCGCTGGGCACACACTCACTCACACAGGCACACACTATAGGGGGGAATTTTGAGAATTCAATTAACTTGTTCCATGTTTTTGGACTGTGGGAGGAAACCGGAGAACCCGGAGG
>JAFMOD010000343.1:104587-122843 GCA_019802435.1 Corydoras maculifer
GGGCTGAATAATTTTGCACATCGCACTTTTCAGTTTTTTATTTGTAAAAAAATTGTTGATTCATGTATAACTTTCATTCCACTTCACAATTGTATACCACTTTGTGTTGGTCTTTCACATTAAATTCCAGTGAAATATATTTATGTTTGTGGTTGTAATGTGACAAAATATGGAAAAGTTCAAGGGGTATGAATACTTTTGCAACCCACTGTACATTGCTACAGACTATGACTGTACAGTGGGGTAGACATATATAAAAATGCTTTATGTTATAAGAGCAGTAAAAGGAAAGAGTGGTTATGAGTACGGCCACTTACATGTGCACCCTCCTTCCTGGAAGTTGAAGTGTCCTGGAGCACAGCGGTCACATTTCTGGCCCGTGACGCCCGGCTGGCACCGGCACTGCCCACTCTCATTACAGTCGAAGGATTTAGAGCCAAATGAGTTACAGTGGCAGGGAACACATCCTTTCCCTGCCTGCATGTGAGTCTCCGTCTGTAACGTTCATAACGCCATTACTAATGACATGAACAAATGACAGAAATTCCTTACAGATACACACAGACACATTTGAAGGCCACAAGCACACTTGAAAACACACACACATACTGTACATACACACAAACACACACCCAGAGAAGAACACAAACACACACTTGAAAACAATCATGCATGAGCACACATACATACATACATACATACATACATACATACATACATACACACACACACACACCAACATAATAACCCACTAATAAATACATGCACACACACACACACACACAAACACAATAACCCACTAAAAATATATGCACATAGACACTCATACCCACATATACACAAGCCTACACTACATGCCTAAAAACACACACACACACATAAACATACATTCACTATTGCATGTGCACACACACACACACACACACACACACACACACACATATATCTGCGCACACAAAATCACAATCATACACATGCATACATGCATACAGCATGTGCCATCAATCATGCTTAAACACACACACACACACGCACACACATGGTAAAACATCAGAGATGGCTCATGCAGAGCAACATCAAATAAAGGTAATTTTAAAGAAGCATCACACTTCACTAAAACCTCAAATTAAACTTTATTCAATTTCTACTTAAGCTGTCTGACACACAGCTTTAATTCTGCTGTGCTTTATAACAAAGGAAGCCAATTTACCCAGATCTGCTCTCTTTGTGTCTCTCTGGTTTTGCGTCTCTCTCTCTCTCTCTCTCTCTCACTAAATCTCCCCGTCTCTGAGTCTCTCTGTCTCTCTGACTTTAAAGCAAGATTTAGAATTGCACCGTTACACATATAGTGCTGGTCATGTTGTAGCATTTCTCCAATACTCGATTGTGATTCTGGCTTACTTTATAATCCACTATAAATGTCACAGAATACATTTGGATTTGGAGTGGTAATATGATGTGCACTTAAAAAATATATATATATATATAAACCACAGTTTATAAATAAATGATCTCCTGAACTGTCAACTTAACTCAACTTTGTTTATAAAGCACCTTAAATACAGTAATGAAGAGAACACAGGGCGTGGCACTATACAGATTATAGATGACATGACATCTATTATGTAAATTGACTTTAAAAGTTGTCCCCTATGAGATATTTGGCTGTTAATAGATTGTAATAAATACTAAATCATTTAATGAGTGAACATTAAAGCTTCTCCAGAGTGTTGATCTAAATTTCCCCTTTCTTTTCTCTCTCTCTCTCTCTCTCTCTCTAATTCTCTCCCAAAGTATCTTTTCTCTCAGATTTAAGTCTCTCAGATATCAGATCAGATCCGATTATTCTGATACTTAATCCATTAACATATGCCACTAACGTCCTCTTACTTAAATTAGACACCAGAATCAAAGAACATAAAAAAACATAATTTGTACAATTAATCTTAGGTTTAGTTTTTTAAGTTTAGTTAGGTTTAATTTTTTTCACACATAAAATCATGCGATGAGGTAAAAACAGATAAACTCTGACCGAACACCCCTAGTGTTAAGTCTACTGGTAACACACACACACATGCAAAAGCTCGTGTGTTTACCCCCACAGGGTTGGGGTATGCCCCCCGAGGGCAGCCTCTTCTGCTCTCCCAGTTGGGATTGATGGGAATGCGCTGAATGGGCCGCATGGTCTCTCTTCTCACTACATCACACATGCGACCTACGAACCCCTGTCTACACACACACCTGCCTTCTGCATCACAGCGCTGGGACACTGAACCCCTCACATTACATCCACACGGTTTACACAAACCAGAATCCCACCAGAGGTTTGGCTACACACACACACACACAGCAGAAAACCCACAAACACATCATATTCATTGAATAGAACATACTTACAACTAAAAGTATATTAACAAAGGATAACTATTTATTTCTCTATGAATATGCATAAACATATATGAAAACTGTTGATATGTAAACACTATTCATAAGTGATTGTTCATAGTTTGAAATATGCAGAATGTTCATTCTTTTACATTAAAAGAAAAAGGTATAAAAGAAAAACAATACAGTGTTGTGCATTAAAATTCTTTAGAAGATCGACAGCCATGTCTCCACCCATTACATTACATAACATAATATTGCACACCACTTGAAAATTCAAATAAACACCTAATTATTCCTGCAACATCCTCATCATGACCTGACCATTGCCTTGGTTTCACTAATGACAAATTAATTAATCGTGATAAAATTCATTACAATTAATAAATAGTAAGAGCGGGCACAGTAGCTCAGTGGTTAGCAGGTTCACCTCTTAACACTGAGGATTTCAAGGTTGAATCCCAATCTGGATGAAGCTTCCAAAATCTCCTCATGTCCGCGTGGGTTTCCTCCGGGTTCTCTGGTTTCCTCCCACAGTCCAAAAACATGGATTCAATGTAAATTGAATGCTCTAATTTGCCCTATATCATGGCAATTTGCATTTGTGTGAATGTCTGTGTGTGTTAGTGTGCTCAGCAATAGATTGGCGCCCTGTCCTGGGTGTATCTGCCCAGCGCCCGAAACACTCTCCCCTGGATGGGCATGGGGAACCCCACCGCCACCCTAGTAGAGGAAGCGTAAGATAATGGATGGATAGGAAAATTATTCACAAAATAATTTTACAGTTTGTGTCATAAATATGTGTCTGTATGAAGGAGTTTGTGCCCAGTAATGGATTGGCACCCTGTCCTGAATGCATCTGCCCAGTGCTTGAAATGTTCTCCCCTGGATTGAAATCAGAAAACCATTTAGAAGCTATCATGGGCTATAGGGGATCCAAAAGAAGCAGATGATAGATGAGAGAACATCTGAAATTTGGATAATATAAAAGCTCCTGTAGATGCAATGCATTAATGTCTCAATACTTGGTTCCTTATAGTGTACGTGATACATACCATACACTCATCACACTTTCTGCCTATGGCATTCTGATGACAATGGCACTGCCCCGTCTCTTTATTGCACACATCAGATACAGATCCATTATTGTTACACTGGCATGCTGCAGAACCACCAAGTAAGAGAAAACACAGAGAAAAACATTATATAAGATAGTATTATTACAAGCAAAGAGTTGAGGACACTCTCTTGCTTTTCCTTTCCCTCCACTAAAGTATAAGGTCTCTCCTCCCTCTTTGTTAATATGCAGACAAAGGTTTAATGGTTGTTTTAAAGAGTAATTAATGCATAATGCAATAAAAGCCCTGTTACTGTTTACATACAGTTTAACATCCACATTATAGCTGATTCATTACAATGAATTATGGATTCAGCAGCATAAGTGCATGCTAATGTATGCTAATGCTAATCAATGCAAGCTAATCATGAATCTGTCCTATTTAATAACACAACAGCTGAAATAATCCAGCCATCTGTGGGCTACAGTCGAATAGCTTTATCGCAGCACCCTATCTCTCACCCTCGCTCACAACCTAGAGCAACAGCTGGCAAGGCGGGCCGGATGGAAACATTGTTTTTTGTCACAGAGAAGTTGTTATTGACTATGATGAAAATAATAGTGATATTAATGATATTAAGGAATATAAATCGGGTCTGGACCTTAAATTTGATTGGCAGAGCCGTTTGTCCAGCCATGACATTACTGACAATAAAGCACACCTCTGATCGCTTTACATTTGTATCAATGTGTGATATATAATACATAATGTTAAATCATGAAGTACTAATTAATATAAACATCAAGCCGATTCCTGATGAGCACTAAGCAATAAGCGATAAATTGGCGCCCTGTCCTGGGTGTATTTGCCCAGCACACTAAACACAGGGAAATCCCCTGTGACCCTAGTATAGGATCAAGTGGAACGTGATGGAAGAATGATATAGATGCTGATGATGGTCTTGGGGATGTACGCAATGATTGAATTGATGGATGTGATGATCAAGATAAATATGGATGGAGGTAATGTTGGTAATTTACACTCACAGGCCACTTTTTCTTAGGTTTACCTCCTTTTTGTACACTTAATGTCCACTTTATCAGTTCCACTTACCATACATATCATACATGAAAATTGATAAATATAACATATGAAAGGTGTGTGTGTGTATGTGAACTCATACGCTGGCAGTCCTTGGCCACAATGGCATCACCATAGTAACCATCAGCACAGGTTCCACATTCAGGTCCGGCATAACCATCACGGCAGCGCAGACATGCACCCGTTAGAGGGTCACAACTACGGGGTGCAGAGAGGTCCAAATTCTCATTGCATTCACACCGACGACAGAATCCTCCCACAACTGTGGGGGAGCCGAAATACCCGTTTTCACACCTGTCAAAGAGAACAAAACAATCCATCACTCAAGCCCACAAGCACATCAACCAAATAAAAAAACAGATATTTTTGCCTGTACTTGTTTAGTCACTAAGTTTTCTTATAACAATCTAAAAAACAACATACTATATAAAAAACTGAGTATCTAATAAAACGTATTTCTTCCACCAGAAACATTCACAGTAACACAATAAAAAAAGCATGGAATGGTAGCTCAGTGGTTATGGTGTGGTTGGGGGTTCAGGTCCACAGATGTTACCACTATGGGCTCTTGAGCAAAGCCCTAAACGCTTATAGCCCATATATATATATATATATATATATATATATATATATATATATATATATATATATATACACACACACACAACATAACATAATACACAACTACAGCTTTATTAATACAGCATCTCATGTCTTAAGACCTGATAGGAAATCTAGTAAACCAGAAAGCTCATGCTCTTGCAGTTTTGTTGAAATTTGTTACAGAATGTGAGCAATTTTCTCATTTTATCACACTGAAACATTCTCCCCTGGATAGGTATGGTGAACTCCCTGCTACCCCCGCAAGCCTAGTAGAGGATTAAGCAGAATAGAATGAGTGAATGAATTGTGCAGTGGTTAGCATTTGCATATCACAGGAAGGTCCTGGGTTCGATTCATGGGAGGGAGAAGACAGTTTCTTTCTGTGTAAATTCTACATGTATAAGCGGTTTATGTGTTCATTTAAATTTTTTAAAGATTTGTTCATAGGTAAATTACAAATACTAAAATTGCCCCTAGCCACTGGGTACCTATCACTGTACCCCCAGTAGTGCCAGTCCCAAGCTCAAATAAATAGCAAAGTAATGTCAGTATGAGCTGTATGTTAAGATAATGAGTGTCATAATGAGTTAAATAAACAAATGTGCACAAGAGTTCATCACGACTACAGAACAATAACCACCTTTTTGGAAAAATGAAAGCAAAAAGGTATTAATTGGTAACAGATTCGGTAACAGAACCCTCTTTCACCCCATTTATTTTTAAGGCGTTCTTTATTTTCCTCCCGAGCGCGTCTCCCTCTCCATCTGTGATGTATTAATCATAGGTTAAGTGTTGAGTTTGTGCCAGGCTCAGTACCCACTTTGGGGCTGGCACAGAGGCCATTTCCATCTGGCTGTAGAACCTGGCTCAAAGGTCTCACACCTCTTTTGCCTGGATGAGTTTATTTTAACCACTTACTAATTTAACAGAAGAACAAAAGAGAAAAAGCAGAGGAACCAAGGTAAAAAAAGAAGGGATAAAAAAGTGAATGTATTTAAATTGCTGCTGATTAACTGAATAAAATATTATTATTATTACTATTATTATTATTATTATCTCCCACTTTATCCTCTATTAGGGTCGCGATGGGGTTCCCCATGCCCATCCAGGGGAGAACATCTCGGGCGCTGGGCAGATAGACCCAGGACAGGGCGCCAATCCATCGCTGGGCACACACTCACTCACACAGACACACTCTATATGGGGCAATTTTGAGAATTCAATTGACTTGATCCATGTTTTTGGACTGTGGGAGGAAACCGGAGAACCCGGAGGAAACCCACGCAGACACGAGGAGAACATGGAAACTCCACAAAGATAGGGATTAGAACCGGGAATCCCTAGTGCTGAGAGGCACTAAGCCACCGTGCCGCCCTTATTATTATTATTATTATTATCAGAAGAGATATATTTTTATAAAAAGGGTGGCACGGTGATGTAGTGGTTGGCTCGGTCATCTGGGAACACTAAGCCAGTTTTGGATTCCCGGTAATGTTACTATCACTGGCGTCTTTGATGCATTTTTTTTAATAAGACACAAATGCACACTGGATGATCTGCACGGTGTTTCTGCAGAGAAGCAGCCACAAATCAATCAGATGATTGGAGTTTGCTGACTGCAGGTCACTGTGTATGTAATCTCTTTGAATTAGGACCAATTATGGGTCATCTTCTGTTTATCGACCCACCTCAGAGCTAATGCACTATAAAGTGCACAGTATTAGTCTTCAGCAAACCCCACTGTATGCAACCACCCCATGCACACACACAAACACACATAAAAACCCAATCACAACCACAGAGACACAGCTGATAAATACCTGACTTAATATTTTCTTTATCATAGCTAATTATGCTCATTGTTAATGACACAAAACACACAGAGCGTATTAATGTCAGTAGAAAAACCTTCTTTTTTTCCAATAACTGTCTATGTTCTCATTTTCACTTACCGTAAAGATGGACTTTGTAGTTCTGAAATCCATCTGTATGTGGACTACAGCACATACTGTCAGTCCCCTTTATTTTGTTCTCTAATGGTCAAGAGCCCAATAGTACTTCTACAGAGAAGGTATTATTAGGTTGGTGCATCATTCCTATTGAGGTGTTTAAATGAAACTACAGCAGCACTGCTGCACTAAAACCCCCTCACCACATCATTGTCACTGCAGAACTGACAATACACAATCCACCACCCAAATTATACCTGTTCTGTGATGGTCCTGACCAATAGAGAACAGAGAAACAACAAGGGACTAACAAACACAAGAAAACAGATTGACTACAGTCTGTAATTGTAAAACTACAAAGTCCATCTATATGGTAAGTGGAGGAAATAGACAATGAAGCAAGAAGGAGGTGTTCAAACATTTGGCTGGTGTTGTATAACTCCACAGAACAGGTATTATTTGGGTAGTGGATGATTCTCGACACTGCAGTGACACTGATTTAATGGTAGTGTTTTGTATGTTGTTTAAGTTAGACTGGACATGATGGCAGAAGAGTTATAATGGGGTGACATGGTGGCTTAGCGGTCAGTATGTTCACCACTCAGCACTGAGGATCTAAGTTTGAAATCCTCCGGGATCTCCGGGTTTCCTCCCATAGTCCAAAAACATGGATTCAAGGTAATTTAGATGCTCTAAACTGCCCCTATAAAAAAGTGTGTGTGTGTGTGAACCCAGCCATAGAATGGCACCCTGTCCTGGACCAGGACCCCACCCCATCCTTTGTGACCCTAGTTCCTAATATAGAATTAGATGGTTATGTGAATGGATGGATGGAAGAGTTATAAGGGGCACAAGTTTGAACCCATATACTTTAAAGGTCTTTTCAAAGGTTTTAAAGATATCTGTTGCCTTAAACACATGGTACTGAACTACACACCAGACAGAGAGATGGAGGTTAAAGCTCCAGTTCTCCCCAACTGCCAACAAGTTATGACACTATATCTGAACCCAACAATTTTCACTACACGCTTTAGATTTTCAGATAAAACATGGCTCACCTGTTGCATCGAGGACCTGTGTAGCCTGCTTGGCACCGATCGCAGACCAGCTGACCCTGCTCGTCCTGATGGCACGTCGGGCTAAAGCTGCGTCGTTGTTGCGCGAACACCGCCGTGGAAATACAAAAAAGCAAAAATAAACTAATCAGGCGTGCCATCATTTCACCTCCAGTAAGTTTTCCTACATCTCTGGAACAAGGCACATCTCCAAATGAGAAACCAACAGACTAGGTGACCAAAGATAGCCAACGGGGAAGACTAGGTCAGGTTGCGGGGCAGCGTTAGCATACTGGCTATTTCCGACACTGTGGCATTCCTGGCTGGGGCAATTATTAGGGGGCAGGAGGGGGCATCTCTTTCTTTAGACCCTATAAAGGGGGCAGAGGAATGTTCAGCTGCTGGGCTGTATTCCGTCTGAGCTGGTGGTGTCTGAGAAATGGGATTAAACTTCAGCATGGTAGAGTGGAGCTTGTTGTTGTAGCGCCTCAGGAATGGAGAGATTTAGATGTGTGTGCGTTTGAATTTACGATATGATCTTTAAATAAAATTAAATGAATTTAAATTAATAAATGTAGGGACTAGTTACTGTAATACAGAACTGTTTTAATGTCTAAGGTCTAAACACAAACTTTTGGGGTTTCTAAAAATTATATTTCTCAATACAGTGGAGCCTTAATCTGTCCATAAACAAACCGAAATCCGAAATCGCTATTAGGCACCTATTTTCATTTAAATAAATGTAAATTCAATTAATTGTTTATAGAGACTCCAAAATACTGCCCTGTCCTAGCCTTAGTATCCTTAGAGAGGGTACCCACTTGTTGGAGTTATTTGGCAGGGGGCAGGCACATGGCTGGCAGTCATTAGGCCTTCCTTTGGTGGCATCACCATAGTAACCAACAACACACTCCTCACAGTTTGGGCCAGTGGTGTGATGTTTACAGTCCTGTAAAACATACAAGTTGATTTTTATGCATTATGGGGACATGGATTTTCATTCATTTTGTGTAAGGTTACCCAAAACTCTGGCATAAATACTAATACAGAAACAGCAACTATAACCATACCTTAAGTGGTGTGCGTGGTGCTGACACAAAATGTCTCAGATGCACCTGTGATTGGTTACACCTGAAGATGCATCTTAATCGAGCCGTTAAATAAGCTTGGACATTACACCGCCATGAGTGCATTAAATCTAGGAGCGTGGACTGCCAGTCCTGCAGGATGCCCTCAATGGCCTTATATAGTTTTCCAATTGTTAGTGTTTTCACCTGTTTAATATGGACACCTGATCACCACACAATCTTTGCATGCCTTTCTTACACTTTTGATGCTGCCTGGCTGCTCAAGGAGGATAAGTCCCCCCTGGGCCTTGTTTTCTACCTTAAAATAACAACATAACAGGGAGTTTTTTCTTGCCGCTCTCGCTTTGGCTTGCTCTTTGGGGGTTTAAAGGCTTATAACACTGTAAAGTTGCTTTGTGACAATGTACTATTGTAAAACGTGCTATATGAATAAATTGCTTGTACTTGAACGTCATAGCTGTTGTGATTAAGACTGTCAGACACCGCAAATCTGGCCGCAGGCAGTTCATTGCCGTAATGCTGTACATTTCTATTGTTGGATATGCTAAGTGGCATTGACCCAGGGGGTGCTAATCCGTGCTCACTACCACGAAGTTAGATAGATAAGCACTCTTTTAGACTTATGTTTTCATTACTTATTTATTTATTTTTGGAGTGTTCAATTGCTAACTGAGGTATATGTTGTTGTGTTTGCACAGTAGCAAGAATAGGCTGATTGTTTCTGTTTGTTCGTAAGCATCCTGAAATTATTTTGTGGCAGGAGTGCCGCAGCGCTGGGGGAGAAGGTGGAGCCATCGGCAATGGACTTTGATTATAGATAATAACCCACTCTGCCTGATGAACGCGTGTGCCCTATAAATAGGTGAGGGATTATCATAATAAAAAAAGAAGAGGAAGAGGAAGAAAAATAAACAGTGCTTAAAAATGCTGGGAATATAAAGCTTTAAAAATATCTCATTATTCATTTTTGTTTTTATTTTGATCAGAAACAACTAACTTTCATAGCCAGAATTGCACCATGATAGACGGTGTGAACGCCAAGTCCAGTTCAGTTGCAGTGTGGGTGGTGTTTCCTCACTAAAAGAGGTGCTAGCTTTAAAAATATACTCCCAGATGGGTGAAACATGCTCTGATGTTGGGAGGGAACACTACACGACTGAGAAAAGTGTTTTTCGAGAAATCTTGTGTTATTTTTAAGATGGTTGAGTATTTCTCAGACTGCAGTGTTCAAGTTTAACATTTAAAACTTTAAGACGACAAGGTCAATGCTGAAAATAAGCTACACTGTGCAGTGGTATAAACCCCAAGAAAAGAAATATGGAAGTGGAGATCTCATATATTTCACTTTAATTTCTTCTAGACAACAATGAGATCAAATATAAAGATAAAAGAGACTTTTGCATGTCTCCTGAGACAAAGAATCTCACACGTCTCCTCTTGGGTTTAATAGAGATCTCAGTCTCAGATTTTAAATAATTAACTTGTTTATTAAAGAAATAATTCTCAATATTATCTTAGCTATTTCTCATCCAAAGACCAAGCGCTGTCCGGTCCTGATTTTGTAAATTGATTTCTTAGTTGCTGAACGTCTAACACAAAAGTGGGGTAGCTCAGTGATTAGGGTGTTGGGCTATTAATCTGATGATTGGAGTTTAAATCCCAAGTCCAATTAAGTTACCAATGTTGGCCCCTGAGCAAGATCCTTAACCCCTATTGCTCCAAGAGTGCTGTTTCACGGTCAACCCTGTACTCTAAACCCAATCATGACCATAAGTTAGTAGTCTTGTAACATGGAATCACATTTAATTTGTATAAACCAGCGATTCTACAGGATCATGCCACATCTTTGTCTCATACCATTTCTCCTGAGCAATTTTAAGAGAAACATTTGAGATGAAGTTCATTTCTAAATTAGACAGAAGTGATAATCACAAAAATGTCTCCTAAGACAATCAACTTCTGATTTCCTCTGGATAAAGAAATAAATCAAACTAACAAATGGTTGTCACACAATACGGGTGCGCGCTGTCCGGAGAGAGCGGCACAGCGCGGTGCGGATGCAGGGAGCGAGCCAGACGACCAGGTAAGCGAACAAATCTCTATTTATTTACAGAAGGCAGCGGGAACGCCGCTGAAGGTACGACGGGACGTGCCGGGAGCAAAATAACAAAATTATATATCGGCGGGAAGGCGCCGCTGACAGCACGGCGGAACGTGCCGGAATAAACGAACGAAACACAACCGCAGACACCCGAAGTAACATAAGCTATTGCTTAAGCTAATGCTGACCTCCACGTGTTTAAGACACCGCCGGCAGGTCACATGTGATCAGGTAGGACCCAATCCCCGTACGAGCGGATCGGGCCCTACCTACGGAAGCCCTACGAGGCCAAACCCGAAACACGGGTGACAGGTGGGAGTGGCCCAGCCCTTCCAACCTGACAATGGTACCTTAAAAATTTCATCTCATTATCTTGCACTTTATCCTCTACTAGAGTGTGTATTGCTGGGCACACACTCACACTATATGTTTTGGACTGTGGGAGGAATCCAGAACCTGGAGAAAACTTGTGTGAAAACCTGGAAACTTCATCCCGATTGGGGTTTAAACCTGGATCCCCAGAGCTAAGAGATGGACATGTTAACCACTCCTCCATTGTATTTTATAAATCCATACACTAAAAAAATTACACATCTATGTTTTATGAAACTCACTTTGCTTTAGATGCAGTGGTGCAAATAAAGCAACAATAAAATGAGATAAATATAAATTATTGCATTAAGTTAGTACTAAACCAATTAATATTACCAGACTCGATGCTTGACTGTATGATTTAATGATTCTTTGACTTCCTTGCATCTTCACTACTGTGAACTTTGTGTATCTGGACCAATGAAAAACTAACCTGGTAGATCTGTACTCTGCAGAATAACTTTTTTCAGTCGTAAATGCAGCACACTTTAAAATGGTGTCTAAAAATGGCTGGCAACTCTCAGTTTGAGCTCACACTGTCAGTTACATTTTGCTGGTAAAGGCCTTAGCAGCATTAATGCCATCAATGCTAGTGGCTGATTAAATGAGATGTGTTGTTTATATAGACCGCCATGCATCGCTGAGTGTAATCAAGCTACCAAAGCTCTAACAGAGACTGAAGCTCTCTCTCACTTACACACACACACACACACACACACACACACACACACACACAAAAAAAAAAAAGCTAGCAAATGCCCGCTAGTTGGTATTATGCTTCATTTACCCTGTTACATTTAATTAAGTAACTTTGGGGAGAAATGGAACAATTTCTTTAAAGATGATTGTGGGTGCAGGTTTGAAATTAAAATGTTCCAACCTAGTTTTGTTTTTCTTTTAATATAAGTGAATAAGGGTCAATATTAAGTCTCATCTCTTATTTTTGTTGGTTACTCCACAATGATGGTGGAGGTTGGTTCCCTATTCGCATCCAATGTTTCAGGTGCTGGGCAGATACACCCGATCCATCACGGGGCATACGCTCACATACTATATAGGGCCAATTTACATAGGGTCAATACACCTTGAATCCATGTTTTTGAACTTTTGGAGGAAACCGGAAAAAACCTACATGGACACAAGGAGAACATGCAAACTTCACCCTGATCGGCATTAAAACCTGGACCCCCAGGGCCGAGAGCCGGACATGCTAACCACTACACCACAGTGCCACCCTCTTTTAAGTCTTTTTTTAATATGGATACCACAGAGAGCGAGAGAGACAAAAAAAAAGAGAAAAATAGAGAGAGAGATAAAGCAAGCAAGAAAAAAAAAGAACAAAAAAGAGAAAAAGAAACATTTTTCCAGCGTTGTTTACCAGGCAGTGTCCGGTGATGTCATCACAGTGGGTTGCATGTCTATGGCACCCACAGGGTTCACACACGCCCCGGTGCAGCATTCCATTAATCCGTCTATAACCTTCAGCACATGTCTGCAACACACATAAATGAAGTGTTATATGTCTTAGTGATGGCTGTAATTAACAAATCAAGACCCAAATTATGTTCAAATCCAATCAAGAGGATTGAGGTAATTAAACAAATGTTTGTATCAGAAACTGACAACCTGCAAACAAACGCCTTAATTTAAGAAGATGCTGGGAAAAGCCTGTAGAGAGACAGTTTACATTCAGTAATCGCACTGTCAGAGTTATTATTATTATCTCACGCACACACACTGATGATCTGTGGAGTTAAGCAGTGATGACAACAAAACTGTCTGCTGCATCAGCACACACATCAATACCAGTTGGAAGGGTGGGGTGTGTGTGTGGGTGGGGGTGTGGAGAGAAAGACTAAATCTCATCTCAATAATTCATCTGAGTCAGCCTCCCAATTGCTGATGCTCAACATATAGGCATTATATATAATGTGCGTGCGGATGTGAGTGAGAGAGTGAGTGTGTGTGTATGTGTGTGTGTGTATGTATGTGTGTGTGTGTGTTTGGCTGTTACGTGTACCAATCTTACCTCACAGGAAGTACCACTGTAGCCATAAGGACACGAACACTGTTCAAGGGATTTTGCCTGGACACCAGAGTACGAATGTGCAGAAGCAACTTCCATACTGACTGAAGACAAACTACACACGCACAAACATACACACACACACACACACACACACACACACACACACACACACACACACACACACATACACACACACAAACACACAAAATTAGGTTTATGAAAGGAGTTAAGGTTAATTAGTTCATATTTTATGTTTAGTTTACGGTAGGGTATATACACTATGTTGTGAAGATTGGTTTAGGATTGATTTAAAAAATATTAGGAATAAAATTGAAAGATTTCCTTAAAACCTAATGTCAGAGATTTTGTCTTATATTTAAATTAAATTTAGATTTAGAGTTTACAGGATTATATTTTAGATTACATGTGTATAATAAAACATATGTTAGATTAGGTTTGATTAAGTTGGACGCTCAGGTTAGTTAGTTAGGTTTGGCATATTAAAGCAATAAGATATGAAAGGTGTGATATTGTGTGTAATTCACAGGAAAGAAATGTTGTTAGGTCCGACGCAAAGTCGAGTACAGTTACACTTCTTTTCTGTGATTTATTCACTTTCAGCGTAGAACGCTTCTGTGCAGATACACCCTGTCCTGGGTACCAATCCACCTCAGTCCCACAGACACAGACAAACTCTATATGGGGCAATTTAGAGCAAAAAATTTACCTTGAATCCATGTTTTTCGACTGTGGGAGGAAACTGAATAACCCAGAGGAAACCTACGCTGACACAGGGAGAACATGGAAATGACACCCAAATTAGGATTCAAACCTGGATCTCCAGCTCTGGGAAGTGGATGTGATAACCACTAAGCCACTGTACCCCAATGTCAAGTTCGAGATACATTTTTCTTCTTCACAGTAAAATAATAGCATTTTTAATGTATAGTAGTGTGTGTTTATGTGTACGTGTAAGTATATATAATATTGTGTAAACCACAAGCTGGTCCTCACAAAATAAATCATTTAGTTTAAGCATAAAATAATTTTGTTTATGGCTGGATTATGGTTAGAATATGACACAGGTAAGATTTGTAGTATTTATGGTTTATTTTGGTTTGGTTAAGTCTTATGACATAATATGAAAAAAGCATGTGTGGGCACGGGAGTGAGTGTGTGTGTGTGTGTGTGTGTGTGGGTGTGTGTGTGTGTGTGTGTGTGACTGCATTTTCAATATCCACCCGTAGATGGCTCTGTGTTCTTCACAGCGAGGCACACTCATTCGGAGTCTTCTAACTCTTAGCAGGGTGCTGATGAACTCGGTCTTACTGACAGCACTGTCTGTGTCAAGCCGCCGGAAACTCTCCTGTCTCAACTCCAGCCGCCTCACACCACCCAGTGCCGGAGTCTGCGGATCCAACGAGCTCCTACTCATCAAACTCACATCGCCACCCTGAAAATAGGACAGGAACATTCTGCTAGTTTCATGGTGCTTTTTTATATTTTTACTTTTGGTCCTTAAGCTGAGACCACACAGCTGGGTAATCTGTCTTTCCCCCTTACACAGGGACACGCCGGCATCTGAGTGCGAGCTTATTTTCATTCTTACGCTTATGATCAAAGCAGGAGGGAAACAAAGAGCATCACATGCACAAAGCCAGGGAGTCAAAGTTTACCAGAAGCTTTGTGCCTGACTGTAACTCTGTAACACAAAGCAAGAGCTTTAAAGACACGGTTTAGGTTTAGGTTTGTTTTCTGTCTGAATCACTCTGCTGGTCAATAACTATTTTATAAGTTCAAAAAAAAGCATCTTATTATGCAGAGATGCAGTTGTGACAGTGGGGGAGGCAAGGCAGAGCTGGCTGCATTGTTCATTGAGAGTAATTAACGCATGTGACATGGTTCAGTCTGATAAACATGTGCAGCCTTTATAAGCAGGTGAGAGATCCATGGACCGACGGGAGCAGGACTTTTGGCGATACCAGCAGCCAACAGTTGTATGTTTTAAATTTGTTTATGTAATAAAACTTGTTCCTGTTGGTGAGAAATCCTGCATCAAGTCCTAATTTATATCCCATCCTGTTACATTGATGCCGAAAACATGGGACAAATTAGGATGTTTGCGGTCAGAGGACAACACCTGCAGGCTTTGCAGGCATGTTCTCCAGCAGGGGTGCAAGCCCTGGACCATTCTTTCAGTTTCCCAGAGAGCAAAATGGTCCGGGCGTGCACCCCAAGTATTCATGCCCAGTCTGTGATTCAGATATTTTGAGGTCAGCAGAGAAGGGACATCGCCACTAAAACCCACTGCAGGTAAATTCCAAATTAGATCTTGGCATCGACCATCAGTGCCTGACCTCATGAATGCTCCTTTAAGTCTGATCAGAGAACTCCAAGTTCAAAGCTTGCAGCTTGCAACCTCTGCAGCTATTGCAAATTCTTATTAATGTTAACTCTAGCATGATTTAAGGTGATTTTATGATAGATTTATTTATTGGTAAAAGGAAAACAGTGTGAGTGAGAGAGAAAGAGAGAGAGAGAGAGAGAGAGTGTGTGTGTGTGTGTGCACAAACATGCCAAGTCGGAAACATCTCTTTCACTGACACCGTGAGGAGAATAATTTTTGAGGATTATGGACAATTGTTTCTGTTAGTTTATTTGTTACCCAACTGATGGCTTTGCATGAGCATGTGTGCACACACACACACACACACACACATAAATTTATGCTAACTGTACTTTGTATTTGCTCCCAGTTAATAAAGTGTGCACATGCAAAACATGGATTAAGCATCAGTAATAATTCTCTCTCCCTTTCCCACTTTTTTTTGTTATCTTTTTTTTCCCCTCGACACACAACACACCCACATAAACAGATCATATAAATCTCTCCAGGAAAGAGTGATGTCAAATAAGAGCTAAAACATCACACAACTACACAAACCAGTTCACCATGTTGGAAGAATTATTATAGCATTGTTCTGTTCATTGTTTCTAAATTATTTTGCCACACAAATACAAGGAGAAAATGGAAACTCCATCCAGATCGGAATTTGAACCTGGATCCTCAGCACTAACCACTAAGCCACCATGCTGCCCATCATGTAGTATTATATTTAAATATATTTTGTTCATATTTTAACTGGTACTGTACTTACATGCATAAAAAGTTCCAAATAAGCAATTATTTTATGCGATGATAACAAAGTCAGCTTCATGTCTACTCAGCTTTGAGTAAACTCCGAGATTAGTAATTTGTTTAATTAAAAGGATTCATTAAACAGGCTAAATCACTCTCGTTAGAGTGACTGTCAGACGAGCTCATTAAGCACTCTTAATAAACCCTAATAGATCACTGTCCCGATTCATTCAGTGTGATTCTATGATTGATGGAACACCAACTCTCTTTATTGCTTCATAAAAATGGGCTTAATCATTTTTAGATTTCCCAGAGCACATATTCAAACTTTACAGAGCGGGAGTTTGGGAGAGCTTGGACTTGCCGATGGCTCGCATGAAGATAAGATATAGCAGCAAGACCCGGCCTGCGATAGCGTAGTAAACTAAATGTCTCTCAGCGCTGGGGATCCAGGTTCAAATCCTGATATCGGTGTCCATGTGGGTTTTCTCCCAGAATCCAAAAAACATGAATGGGTCTGATTTTAGAGCTCTTTAGTCTTTAGCACTTTAGAAGCTCAATATGACAGAAAAGCACGCCTCGGGCAGCTCAAAAAGTATTCATGGGTGTTTTTGGCATACCATGTGTAACCTGAAGTATTGTTTACACTAAAGAAGGTGCTGGTAATTCTGTATTGCTTTTATTTAGAGAATTTTAATACATTTCATGAAGTATTATTCATCTCTTGTGGTTTTCTATCTTGGGGGGCATGGTGGTGTAGTGGTTAGCACATCACCTCTCAGCGCTAGAGATCCAGGTTTGAATCCTGATCTGAGTGGTTTGCTCCTGGTAGTCCGGTTTCCTCCCACAGTCCAAAAACATGGATTCAAAGTGCTCTAAATTGCCCCTATAAAGTGTGTGTTTGTTTGTCTGTGTATGTGAGTGTGTGCCCAGCAATGGTTGGCGCCCTATGCTGGGTGGTTTTGCCCAGCACAAGAAACGTTCTCTATTAAATCGGCATTAATATGTCATTTATGGTTGGGAACTCACGTCTATGATGATGATGACAGGTTCTTCTGCAATGTCCACAAAACGGTTCTCATCCTTTGAGTAACAAAAAGCAGCAAAGGTCAAGTGACCCCCATAAGCCAGAATCTACAGGATAAGGAATTTATATACATTTGAGAAACGACATTTGGAACATATAACGATGCATACATACATGTTTCTATTCAAATCAATGATAAAAACTTTTTTACATTAATAATTATTAAATCATCAATAGCGCATTCAACTGAAAACTGTGTTTAAATCTGAAAGTGAGAAAATGATAAAAATGAATTAGGACAGACAGACATATATATATATATATATATATATATATATATATATATATA
>JAFMOD010000343.1:132065-147065 GCA_019802435.1 Corydoras maculifer
TCAGTTTTTTATTTGTAAAAAAATTGTTGATTCATGTATAACTTTCATTCCACTTCACAATTGTATACCACTTTGTGTTGGTCTTTCACATTAAATTCCAGTGAAATATATTTATGTTTGTGGTTGTAATGTGACAAAATATGGAAAAGTTCAAGGGGTATGAATACTTTTGCAACCCACTGTATATATATATATATATATATATATATATAAATAAAATACTGTATATTATATAAGTATTAGCATTAGTATATTAGTATTATATAAACCTATATAAGTTAGGTTTTCTTGCACAGTCCAAAAACATGGATTCAAGGTGAATCAAGTGCTCTACATTGGACCTACCTAAATTGCACCTATTTAGTGTTTGTGTGTCTGTGCCCAGCGATGGTTAAATCCTAGTATAGGATAAAGTGTAAGATAATGAGATGAAATGATCCCACAATCATAACACCACCAATTTTAAAACTTTTAAAACTTTAAGGGTGGGGTGGCTCAGTTGTATTGGCAAGGTTGTGGGTTCAAATCCCAGGTCCACTAAAGTAACTAATATAAGTCCTTGTTACAACACTCTTAAACCCTCTTAGCTCCAGGTGCTGTATCTAGTAACCAGACACTGTGTCTGTATCTCACCTACCTTACACACACATGGGAGTTGGCAGGGGTCCTGATTAATGCTGCCCTCTGTACTGCAGTTACAGCGTTGGCACTCTGGAAATCCGGTGTAGCCAAAAGCACACCTGTCACACTGCTCACCTGCAAACCCCTGCTTACAATGACAGGAACCAGCAGGCAGGCCTGTGTATGTAGACCAGATGCATTGTGACGTCACAACACTCTCTAACCAGGCAGATGCTATGGTTCTAATGAGACATATTGCCAAAAGCCACATTTGACTGGGGCTCAGCTGTTGCAACATGGATTTTGCCCACCTTTTAATGAACCCAGACAACATTTGATTAAGTGAGGTATAAAGTAAAGCATTGAGTTAACAAGCCCATGCAGATGTAATAATGATGGAGAGTCATACAGATAAACAGATTAGACATATTGGCAGATAAAATTGTGAGACATAATAAAATGACTGCTATAAAAAATAACAAAAATGTTAAAAGACCTCAGCAGCAAAAGTCAAATCCTCCATGTACAAACATACATTAACAATAAAGATTGTTTAAAGACATTTTACTGTAAGAATATTCTGCTGTTCAATGCTAAACCACAGTAACATTAATGATATATTGACTTAGAAAGTAACTTGGCATTTTGTTTGATTTTAAAGTGTTTTAAAATTTACAATAAAGTTGCCTATGGGGGAAACTATCACATGAAAATCACTAGAACTACAAAATGCATCACATCCTGCAACATGTCCCCCTATTTTCCCAATTTTTCCTCAGTTACTGCACTTAGACTTTGAAAGGAGGCTCCGTCATCACTTTTACATCCAGGTCAAATCTGTGGAGCCTCAGGTGAGTTCAATACTCGTAAATAATTACATGAATCAATGACAACACTCTACCTGCACTGGCTCGAGTTTCATCATGAACACAAACAGGCGAACTTGAACCCTGTGGATCACATGAACATGGTCTACAGGGCTGGGAATCGCTCGGATTCACCTGATAAAAAAAGAGAAAATATAAATTAAATGAAAAATAGCTTTATTAAAAAATCAAACATTTTAATATTAATGTGGTAAAAATGGCTTGCACTGGTATCATTATGAACATTGGACAACATCACACTTCAAGATTAAGTTGTTTTGTGATAGGAATTGTAATTACAGTAAAAAACTGGCCATTTTGTCAGCAGTTGTTACACTCGCCTACCCAGAGATTAAAGCAGCTGCGCATAGAAAGCGCAGAGCCGTCGCGTTCTAACGCGCTGAAGGGAGCCAGGCACGCAGGTAGCAGGGAAATGGAATTTTATTAAAGGTGTAGAGATACCACAAAACAAAGGCAACCGACGAGTGAACAAATCAAACCACGAAGTGCACCGAGGACAGGGAAAGAAGGAAATAAATACAAATGAAAACCAATCACGTGCACAACACAACCAATCAACGGAAAGAGATAATTAAACAAACTAAATACCATTAATTAAAGTAAATTAACAAACATGGAACAGGTGCCCTAGGCACCCGTTACAGTTCCCCCGCCCCTACGGTCGCGCAACGGGAGGACGCGACCAAAAAAATAATAAATAAATAAAATACAAATCCCGGGGGGGAAGGGGGGTCCTCCGCCCTCCTCGAGCCCACTGTCTATGCAGTTCGGTTGGCGCCCTCTGTGGACGAGATGAGGGAAGCGCCCTCTGGCAGTGCAGTTCGGTGGACGCCCTCTGCGGATGAGGCGTGGGATGTGCCCTGTGGCTTTATGTCGAGGTGGACGCCCTCGGCGGATCAGTAGGGGACCACGCCCTCTGGCTGCGTGGTCCGGCGGGTGCCCTCGGCAGATTAGGAGGGAACCACGCCCTCTGGCTGCGTGGTCCGGTGGGCGCCCTCGGCGGGTGTGGAGTGGGCCACGCCCTCTGGCTGCGTGGTCCGGCGGGTGCCCTCGGCGGGTGTGGAGTGGGCCACGCCCTCTGGCTGCGTGGTCCGGCGGCATATTAATGGACACAAGCGGTAACTCCGGTACTGCCCCCTCGCAGCGCGACCCAGACACGGCGCGATCCGGTGCGGGCGCGTCACGTGACTGCCCCGCAGCACACGTGCTGAGCTCGGCGGCCGCGCAATGCGCGGGGCGCGTCTTGGCTCCGCGCTGCCGGCGTGCACCGCGTCTGGATCTCACGACGGGGGGCTTTTCAAACTGGACTGGGCTATCAGTCCAGAACTCCTCAGAGTTCAGGAGGGTACGTATGGGCAAAATATGCCCATACAGGTATGACTCGCCCGCCTCATCATCGGACACCTCGACCAGCTCGAGGCCCTTCTCAGCACGGAGCGCTTCATACCCGTACCTCCACATAAACTCATCATCAGAGTCATACCACTCTGATATCACTACATCGGAGCCGTCCTTACGGCTCCGGGACGGTGGGCTGCGCATAGCGGCGCACTCGCGGTCACGACGGAGGGCGCTGCGAGTACGAGGCTATACGCTATACGGCCCCCGCAAAGAAAAATTTTAAAATGAGCTTACCTGGGCTCTGGACTCCCCAATTGAATGGCACTTCGTGATGTTACACTCGCCTACCCAGAGATTAAAGCAGCTGCGCATAGAAAGCGCAGAGCCGTCGCGTTCTGAAGGGAGCCAGGCACGCAGGTAGCAGGGAAATGGAATTTTATTAAAGGTGTAGAGATACCACAAAACAAAGGCAACCGACGAGTGAACATAACATAAACCACGAAGTGCACCGAGGTCAGGGAAAGAAGGAAATAAATACAAATGAAAACCAATCACGTGCACAACACAACCAATCAACGGAAAGAGATAATTAAACAAACTAAATACCATTAATTAAAGTAAATTAACAAACATGGAACAGGTGCCCTAGGCACCCGTTACAGCAGTTGACCCCTGGGTGGAATGATGTGACACAAAAACTGCTTGGTATCAAGAAGAAAAGATATTTATGTAAAGAAAATTGCTGAATTGGTGGTCAGTGGTTCTCAAAAATTTCTGTAATGATACCAAAATGTTCGTACAGCCCCACCTCAACAAAATGCTAACAAAACATTAATTTATTCATTCAATATCTTGTGCTTTATCCTCTACTTGGGTATTGGGGGTTTCCATTGCCCATCCAGGGGAGTACATTCTGGATGCTGAGCAGATACACACAGGACAGTGCACCCATCCATTGCTGGGCACATTCACTCACACTCACTCACACACACACACACACACACACACACACACAAACACAAACACAAACAAACACACACACACACACACACAGACATACTGTATATATGCAGTGTATAGAGCAATTTCAAGCGCTAGCAAAAGCATGCATCAGTAATTTCTGTTTAGATATGACTTTTAGGTATGTTCACCTGAGAGCTTGATTTGTTTATTCCATTGTTAAACTGTTCTTGCATCACTTCTTGCTGCGAGACCGTAGCACTAATATAGTAATGCCACTGATGTAGCAACTGGTGATTATTAAACACTTAATATTGCTTTTCTAACTTCAGATATCCCCAGATGACTCACTGTGATTGGTCGATAATAACCATCGACACATGACTGACAGTTCACTCCAGCTGTTTTGTCAGAGCAGCCCATACAGACTCCACCACCTTCATATTCGTTGTGAATGTTCAAACTCTGCTTCTCATCCGCCACAGTCTGATTATAGAAACATTGCTGGGATTTACCATGGCAGTTACACTCTGCACAAAGAAGAAAAGAAAGAAGAATGTGTTTTACACTAAGCAGAACTTACAGAGTTTGATAACACGGCTAAATATATGAGAGCACAAGAGAACATGATTCTATTTTACATGTAAATATAAATACAGGTACGGCATGGTGGCTCAGTGGTTAGCACATTTGCCTCTAATCACTGGGGATCCCAGGTTTAATTCCTAATCTGATAGGAGTTTCCATGTTCTCCCCGTGGGTTCCTCCGGGTTCTTCAATTTCCTCCCACAGTCCAAAAAACATGGGTCAAGGTAAACTGAATGCTCCAAATGTCCCATATAGAGTGTGTTTGTGACATATTATAAGAAAGCCTTATAAGTAAGAATAATCATATACAACAATGATTATATAAACAATTACAAGGTGGCATAGTGTCTTAGTGGTTAGCATTGGGTATCCAGGTTCCATGTTTTTTCTATGTCCGCGTGATTTTTTTTCTGGGTTTTCCGGTTTCCTTTCACAGTCCAAGAACATACATTCAAGGTTAATTGCTGCTCTAAATTGCCCACATATTGCAAGTGAGTGGGTGCCCAGCAAAGGATTGGTACCCTATCCTGGGTGTATCTGCCCAGCGCTCAAAACCTTCTTCCCTGGATGGGCATGGCAAGCCCCTGCGACCCTAATAGAAGATTAAATAGAAGATAATGAGATCAGATGAGATTTCTGATGAGTTTGGTTTGACTTACTCTCACAGATGTGGCGAGTTAAAAAGGTTCCAGCCATCCAGGGTTTTTGATTGTATCCTGGACAGCAGCGGTCGCAGCTCTCTCCGCATGTGTTATGTTCACATTCACAACTCAGTTTCTAACACAAACATAAGGGATACAATGTGATGATACATGTATGTAAGTGTAGTATGATAAACACATATAAAAAATTATAATTCTAAACAAAAAAAAAGGAAAGAAACCAAAATGAACAAAAAAATGTAAGCCCATAAACGACACCATATTGTCAAAAGTATTAGGACACATCCAGTTATTCAGTCTCAGTGTCACAGGTGTATAAAATCTAAGGCCTATCTATGCATTTCAAACAATTGCATGCTTCTTACTTTTTAGGAATAGTTTTGGGAAGGTTATTGGGATACCCTAACCCTAGCCCTTTTCTTTTATAGAATTTTATAAATGAATTCAAAAGGGTGTGTGTGATTAGCGCCATTATGTACAGGGGAAACTTATATTTTGTTATGTGAACGTTGACTTGTTTGGTGTTTTTTTATTTTAAGTTAAGTTTTTTTTTTTTTGCAACAAAAACACCAAGACTAACCAATTACACTTCAATTAATATTTACATCGTTTGCAGGAAACGTCATCACATGCCTTGAAAACACCGGGTAAAGGAGAGGCTAGACTACTATATGCCCTGATGTACAAACATTTCCACAGACACATTACAAAACTTTAAAGAAAGCTATTTCAAACATGTCCTAGTTGAAAATTGGGACCCAACTTAAAAGCTCCTATAGATGTAGCGTGCAGGTGTCTCAGTACCTTTGTCCCCATAGAATGACAGCCCATGCTGGTTTCAGCTGATTTAAATCAGTTCTTATCTGAATGAAACGTGCATATTTACAGGCCATTTTCCTGAAAGCCCTATTCTTTAATAAAATACTAAAAAAACCTCCAACAAAGCAGAATAATTACACCCCAATCATGAGCACATTTTCAACAAAGATGTCAGACCGAATCTTTTATTAGAAATTATTTTAAAAAAATGCCTAGTTACCTTGGTGAGTGGATTCAGAGGGCAGGCTTTAGCATGACCATAGCAGATACACATCCCTCCTACTGATATATCTTTAATAGAGTAGTAATACTGCAAAATGACAAAAAACTAAAATTACTGAGATACAACACAATTTCACACACACACACACACACACACACACACACACACACACACACACACACACACACACACACACACACACACACACACACACACATACATACATGTATATAAACATAATTATTACAAGTTGTACTTAAAACTTTGAACAATTTGAAATACTATTGTGACTGATATGAGTAACTAGTCCACGATTCAAACTGAAAATAATCTTCACTCTGGGGTCCAATAATAAATGCTGGAGGACTGAGACCTGAACATAATCTGCTTTGGTTTAGGGTTCTTTTTGATGAAAACAACCAAAACATAATGTCACAAAGCAATTGATTAATTTATTATAATTAACCATCCATCCATCTATCCATTATCTTCTGCTTTATCCTCTATTAGGGTCTATTAGATTTTCCATGCTCATCCAGAGGAGAACGCCTTAGACGCTGGGCAGACCAGGCGACAATCCATCACTGGGCTCACACCACTCACACACACACACTCAATATGGGAGCATCTATTTAGAGCATATAAATTACCTTGAACTCATGTTTTTGGACTGTGGGGGAACCCAGAGGAACTAGAAGAAACCCACGCGGACACAGGGAGAAGATGAAAATTCAAACCTTTCCCATTCCCATCAATGAGAGGCGAATGTGCTAACCACTAAGACACTGAGCAGCCCCATGCAGTTAATTGTAATCACCCCATGGGAATTTTTTTCCCACCCTGATGGTTGAAGTCAGAACACAGAGTTGATACCCCTGTAGCACCCTTGAATGGATACAAGTACATAAATCCTGCACTTGGGCTATACTCATCTCACTTCATCTCATTATTATTGGCTTAATCCTCTATTAGGGTCTATCCAATGGAGAGAGCTTCGATGCTGGTAACTCAGGACAGGATGCTAATCCACACTCATACTCACTTTTTTGACTGTGTTTGTATGGGTTTTCTCCACGCAAACACAGGGAGAGCATGGAAACTTCACTCAGATGGTTATTCGAACTCCAATCCCCAGCGCTGAAAGGTGGACGTGCTAATCACTAAGCCACGTATCACCCCCTACTTATCTTACTTATCATAATGTTTTATTTTTATTGATAATAATCAAATAACAACAATATCACTACACTCTTGATGTATTACATGTCAAAGCAACTGTGTGTGCGTTTCTCCAATTTCCCTAAGCATTGAGTGTAATCACCCCTCCTGCGTGTCTGGATTATGCATGCTGAGCAGTCTGCAGTGAAACCTTTTTTTGTGTGTTTATGTGAATTGCAGATTTCCTGACTGAACGTGGGCTGGTATGTGAGCGCAAATCATGTGGCTAGATTACCAAGGTGATGCTGTTTGGACTGTGTGTGTTTACATCTGTACGAATTAATGGGAACTCCAGTGGTGTCAGTGTGAAAATCAGATGCTACTTTGTGACTTTGTGTAAATTATCAGGTATGTGGTGGTGAAGTGTGTGCTGCTGGTGGTGAGGGGGTGAGGGGGTTCATGGGAGAGAGGTTTCCTGAGTGCATGTATAAAGAACACAAGATGCAAATTTTTTAATTATGAAGTGATTTTTAATCAAAGCCCATCTGTCTGAACACAGAGCCTCATAATCCAAACGATGGCCTTGAAGGTCGTTAGCAGATGCCAGGTGCATGTGTGTGAAGACATGGTCCAAGTACGGGATGCACCAGCCAGGTGTGTGTGTGTGTGTGTGTGTGTGTGAAAGAGAGAGAGAGAGAGAGAGAGAGAGTGAGTGAGAGAGAAAGGATAAGCAAGCAAAACCAAACCACGGCATCAATGACTTATTTCTGCAACCATTATAATGATATAATTTATCTATTAACTAATTTAATGAAAACTAAAAAAATCTAAAGGCGGTAGGTGGCTTAGTGGTTAGCACGTCTGCCTCTCAGCGCTGGGGATCTAGATTCAAATCAGATCTGAGTTACCATGTTCTCCCCATGTGACTATGGGTTTTTTCCAGGTTCTACAGTTTTCTCTCACAGTCCAAAAATATGGATTTGAGACAAACTGAATGCTCTAAATTTCCCCGTATAGTGTGTGTTTGTGAGTGTCTTTAATCGGCGCCCTGTCTTGGGTTTATCTACCCAGCGCCCAAAAAGTTCTCTCCTGGATGGACATGGGGAACCCCCCACGACCCTAACAATGGATTAGGCGGAAGATAATGTATGAATGAACGAAAAATAATCCAGGGGCAGCATGGTGGCATTGTGGTTCACACGTCTACCTTTCAGAGCTGGGTATCCAGGTTTTAATCTGGGTGGAGTGTTTTCATGTTCTCCCCATGTCCACGTAGGTTTTCTCTGGGTTCTCCGGTTTCCTCCCACAGTCCAAAAACATGGATTCATAATGAAGTGGCTGGTCCAATATGCCCCTATCTAAATTGCCTCTATATAGTGACTGTCTGAGTGAGTGTGTGACCAGCGATGGATTGGTATCCCGTCCTGGGGGGTACCAATAAAATGAAATGAGAAAAATAATCCAGATTAATTCTTGTTTGGATTTCCTTATTGTGTACAAACTTTATTGTTTATCATTCTCATTTGGTAATTTTTTTATTTAATGATCTCATCCTTTCATTTCCTCTTATCTCACCCATTATTGTTTCCTCATGTTTTTATAAGCCTTCTGAGCTTTCAGTTTGTACCCTTCACTCTGATCTGTTGAGTTTCTTTGAGTTCTGTCATTCATGCCACAACCTCCAGTAAGCTCTGGCTTGCCCTTTATCCATGTTCTCTGTTTCAGCCTGTGTCCTAAGCTACACTTAGGTCCTCTGCCTTTTCCTAGTCAATTATCTGGTCAGCTTTCTACTACTGTCTACACTTCATCTGTGGAGTGCAATGTGGCTTCCCCTATCTCCCCACACTATGTACCCCTGTGTACTCAAAATGCCTTATTTTGCAAAATCTAATATTTTAACACCAAATCAGCAATATATTGTAAATGTTACTAAATATATTTATTTATTCATGATTTACAACACGCCATTATTTTATAAGAGGCACATGTATGTTAAATTTAATATACAGTACAGTACATGGTAAATGGTAAGTGGAGAAAACAGACCATGGAGGAAGAAGGGGGGTGTCCATATATTTCACTGGTACTGTTTGTAACAGTGACTGCACAGGGAGGCTAATCTATAGCCTTCTCTTTAAACATTTATTATTTATACATAAGGACAAAATTCAAACATCCACACCACTGTACATACCCGCCGTGTGACGATGGGGTCCACATCTCGAGGGTCGTTTTGAGCAAGGGTCATGAGGTCAGCATTTAGGGTCCGTATGCGTTGGAACTTGAGGCGGATGTAGCGAGCAGTGGTGAAGTTGAGGAGGGTTTGGGAAGGGTCTTCAGCACTTGGACGCCCATTTATCAGTGAAGTATGAATCTGAAAGTCAAAACCACTGACGTCAAGAAAGCATGAGATGCACTATGTGCATTTTATTGGTGTTAATTTTTATAATGTGTCAATGATTTAAAGCTCTCTGTATTATGCACAAAATATTGGCTCAGCCCTTACATTTATTAAAAACATATGGGGTTTATGTATAGTTTATGGCCACGCGGTGTTGAATCCACTTAGTGGATACCAGCATGTGATTAAAAGCTATTTTGGACTAATTTTCAACTCCATCTGAAGTGGAGTTACCTGAATGAAAGCTTGTTCCACTGGGTTAATCGCTGCTGCTTTTCTGACTTTGTCTATTATAGTTGGAGCACAGCTCTGTTATTCTGCCTTAATGATTATCGCTAATTACAACTGTGTGAGTTTATACAGCACATGTTTGTGCAGGAGTCAAATCAAGCTCTTTGCTAACCGCCCACCTTCCTAATTATCTCTTTATGGTGCACGCAAACACACACAAATACACACTGAGCAAATACACACAGCTCCGCGCCAGTCACTAACTTAAGGACCAAGAAAAAAAACACATGTGCAAACTTCAAAGGCTTTTTCAGTGATTAAAGCAGGCTCCACATGCCCCACATGCACACAGAGCAGATTTAAATGTGTGAAGTAAAAGGTAAGCTATTTTGGACAATTGTACCCTCCCAAATTTAAGGCAGTTTTTTCAAGAGGACATTTTCTGTGGTCTGACCTCGACACCTTTTGGATAAATTGGGACATCAGATGCCAACCAGGCTTTGATCAACATCAATGCTGTTTTCTTTCAACCAGAATTATTGTACATTTAACATTTAAAATAGCTTTTGATAATTTGGTTTGTATCCAGATCTAGAGTAGTTCTACCCCATGTCCATGTGGGTTTCCTCTGGGTTCATGGATTCAAGGTAAGTTGACTGTGCTAAATTCATTTATTCATTCATTATCTTTCGCTTAATCCTCTACTAGGTTCTCGAAGGCAGGAGGGTGCCCATGCCCATCCATGCAACCTAAGGTATGGTTTAAATTGTAGGGGTCACATGTGCATCTGATCATTTAGATCTATGCATGATATGAAGGATATGCACAAGCACCCCAATATTTTATATTGCTTTTTAAATGTTCATTTTCTATAATTTAATAAAAAATATTGTTTGTCTGTTGTGGTTTTACGTCTTGTGCAGTTGATTCAGCATGCACACATACCATCATGCTGTTTCCACAACACATCCATATGTATTAGGAGATATAGTGTAATGTAAATTGTGTTTGCTACTGAAAACAATAGCAATCCTAAAATCCTTCTAGCTTAAAATGTAATCAATCACTCCTTTTTTTTCTTTTTTCTTATGTTTGCTTAATGCAGTATATATCATTTGGGGTTTTTTTCCTTTCAGCAGCTAACATATGATCCCAGGTAAACACTTTCACAAAGCCCACAACCTCTACATTCTGAACATTTTCCTTTTCCTTCATCTTTATATTTTTCTTTTGCTCTTTCATTTCCTTGTCCTTGCATTCCCATGCTTTTCTCATTTTTCCTTTACCCCCCAACCCCCTCACCACCACCACAAACTCCCACAAAGCACCAATTGCTTTGTCCTCTAAAAGAAATAAGAAAAGAGGAAAAAAAGAGTCTGTTTTTGCTGTTTTTGTGCTTGGTGGTAAATTTCTCCTCAAACAGCCAATTTCAGGTTTAGTCATTTCTAGACTGTGACAGAAAATGAATTGCATACCCCAGTCATGCATTTCTGACCCATTTTGAAGCTTCCTGCCAAAAAAAATGTCACTCACTGGTCCCTCAAGCCTTTTGTCCAGAACTGTTAAAGGTAACAGGCTTCTTTAGACATTGCAGACTTTTCTACTGCCAAAAAACTTTTTCATGATTTAGGTTATGCCTTTTAGTGCTTTTAATTAAAATGGAATAACTGTATAATGCTGGAATCGGCCGTCTGAAATGTTTCCCTTGCCTACAGCTGTTTATTGTTAGCATATTTGTCTGTATTGTAGCTGCTTTAACTGCAAAATGAAAGACAAACAGCTTCAGGATGTGAAGAAGATGTAAAGATCTCAAACTCAAACATGGCTCATGCTCACCGCCTGGTTCAGGGGCAAAAGAGCAGGCAAGAAGACAAAAAAGAAGGCACAATTCACAGTTAGAGGCAAAACAATGAAAGTTATGGATAAATTAAGGATAAGGACAAATAGACTCCAACCTAAAAACACAAAAGACAGAAAAACTTACATAACATTAACATTCATTCATTCATTCATTATCTCCCGCTTATCCTCTATTAGGGTCGCGGTGGGGTTCCCCATGCCCATCCAGGGGAGAACGTCTCGGGCGCTGGGCAGATAGACCCAGGACAGGGCGCCAATCCATCGCTGGGCACACACTCACTCACACACAGACACTCTATATGGGGCAATTTTTGAGAATTCAATTAACTTGTTCCATGTTTTTGGACTGTGGGAGGAAACCGGAGAACCCGGAGGAAACCCACGCAGACACGGGGAGAACATGGAAACTCCACCCAGATGGGGATTCGAACCGGGAATCCCTAGCGCTGAGAGGCGAATGTGCTAACCACTAAGCCACCGTGCCGCCCTAACATTAACATAAAAGACAAATTGTTTCACATTTTCTGCTCATCAAAAAACACTGTGACATCATAATCAAAGCTCACGTCAAAATTACATTTACATTTAGCTTCATTTAGTTATTTAGCAGATGTTTTTCTTCAAAGCGACTTGAGAAAACAAAAATTTGAACTCTCTTACCTCTCCATTTTCTAGAGGATGGATCTTGGAATAAAAAGACGTACAAATGACCTCATCATCGTGTTTGTATGCTGGTGGTCCAGTTCTTGGGATGACATTGAATCGTGTGATGCACTCTGTATCGGTAATGGCGTAATACTGCCAGGGCATGAAGTTGTCCCCATCCAGAGAACGTTCTAAGACCCAGTTTCCTGGACGCGGAGAGTTGGCAGCTTTTAGAATAACATACGCTATTTGAAAAACCTTTAAAATAGAGAAAACACAGAGAGGTCTTCGTTATAACCAATCTGCTTTTACATTTCATACCACAAAACAGAGATTTTCACAAGTTAACACATAAATATACAGGTTTGAGTCAAGTCTCAAGGCTTTAGACTTGGATCTATGACCAAATCTCATGGATTAGACAATTAAAACTGTTACAATTAATTAATGGTAAGAGGTGCCTTACCACTGCTATGATTACATTTCGGAGATAAAAAACGTGTTATGCAGGTCCCCAGTGCACTATTCAATCTCCCTGATCAACACATCGACTCCACCACCCACCCCACACCAGCACCACTGTGCCACCGCAATTTGGCCCATTTTTTGCTTTGTTAAAGGTCTCCTTGGGTTCATCAGTCCTCTCAACTGTTTTGGTTTAAAGACCAAGAAATAAATACTATTCATTTTTTGGTTCTTAATCATCTGTATGTCTTCACTGTATAATAGGTACTAACTTTCTAGCCCTATTGTTTCAATACCAAAGGAGAGGACTGTACACACACACACACACACACACACACACACACACACACACACACATAAGCAAATCTACGTGATAAACATTAACATTACCAATCAAGAATTAAAACTTTGTGGCTGTGTGACTTCATGTGTACCACTGCGGAGAACGTGGTGACTGTAGCTTTTCATCATGAAGAAAAAAGAATGTAGAGAAAGGATCGGGTGCTGAGAGGAGAAAAGGAATAAAGGATAAAAAGAAAAGTGACAGTTTCCCATGATCCTCCTCTCTCTGTGTCTATTCAGTAAAAAACACCCGGGGGAGAGGTGATGCAGTTACATTGCTGGTGTACAGGTGTGAGTGTGTGTGTCCTGTAGCATAGTGCAAAAGGGGCATACTGACATTCTGCTCTGCCTTTAGAAAAATCAAAAGAAAATTTTTTTAAAAAAGAAAGTGTGCATCTTTTTAATAGTATTATATAAAAACTGATCGAGATATAAAAAAGCAGCGCGACCTCAGACCATGAAGGTGGCTATCGCAACTTCCCTTTATTCACCGTTTTACCACATCTTATGTGCTTCTCATCTTTCTTTTGTTCTGTTGCTCTCTTTTCTCATTCTCAAGTCTGACCGAACAGAAAGGTAGTGGAAAAAAGTTTTCAAATTGAGAATCAAATATTTCAAGTTTTAATTTATTTGTTGCTAAAAGTTGGTTTGTAAGAATGTACTACATTTTATTTTATTATCTATATTATGTTATTTATATTTATTATATTTTCACTTATTTATTATTATTATTATTATTATTATTATTATTATTATTCTCTTGGCTCTACCCCCGACATATTTTCTCCCACTGTTTTTAAGTTAGAACCACCAAACTTTAAAAAATTCTGGAACCTTTAGTCATACAGTTGCTTTAAGAACCACTATAAATCCACTCAGGGTGCAGACACGTGTTTACAGAAAAGAAAAAGGAAGAAAAATCTTAAAAGTATGTGAAAACCCAGATACATGTGTCCAAAAATATGTAGACACCCAGGGATATCTGTCCAAACATATGTATATATGGATGCACAAGAACATGTGTTCAAAAGTATTTAAATGCCCAGGTTTACGTGTGCAAATTTGTGGACAACCAGGGACATGTGTCTAAATGTATATGGATAACCAAGGACATTTGTTCAAAAGTATGTGGACACGCAGAAACATGTGCTCAAACGTATATAGATGCCCAAAAACACTCGTTCAAATGTATGTGGACACCTAAGGACATGTGTGCAAGTGTGTGGTAACACAGGAACATGTGTCCAAAAGTATGCGGATGCCCAAGGAGAAGTGCGCAAATTTGTGGTCATCCAGGGCCATGTGTTCAAATGTATGTGGACACCTAGGGACTTGTGTGCAAGTGTTTGGTCACCAAAGGACACCTGTCCAAAAGTATGGGTCCAAGTGTATATTGATGCCAAAGACGTGTTCAACAAGCAGGAACATCTACTCAATTATAAATAGATGCCTAAGGACATTTGTCTTAAAATATGTGGACACCAAGGGTCTTAGGTTGTAGTGCTGTTAAAGTTGGTGTGCAGATAGTGTGTGGATGGGATTAATTTATTTTTTTGTTTGGGTTTGGAGTCTTTGTTTGTTAGTTCAGTAATAATTGTAATACCTGCTCTGTGGGGGTACTATTGGGGTCCTGACTATTAGAGAACAGAATAAAGGGGACATACACAGTATGTACTGTAGTCCACAAACAGATGGACCACAGTCTGGAATTGTAGAACTACGAAGTCCATCTTTATGGTAAGTAATTGATAAATGATGAAAGGTACTGAAGTAACTAAATCAGTATAAATAAAATCC
>JAFMOD010000343.1:152065-162744 GCA_019802435.1 Corydoras maculifer
GACACACACACATACTTTACACACTCTATATGGGGGAATTTGGAGAACTCAATTGACTTGATCCGTGTTTTTGGACTGTGGGAGGAAACCGGAGAACCCGGAGGAAACACACGCGGACACGGGGAGAACATGGAAACTCCACCCAGATGTGGATTCGAACCGGGAATCCCTATTGCTGAGAGGAGAACGTGCTAACCACTAAGCCACCATGACGCCCTTGTGATTAAAATGTATTAATTAATTACTTTTCTATGTCTTTTATATTAATATATTGTATTGAATTGGACTACTGCAGCATTTATGGTCTAAAATATAGGGAAAACATGCTGAACCATGACTTCTGTATTGTTTCTTGCTGACTGAGTGAATGAATCACGTGACATCATGTTTCTGAGTTTGATCAGCACAAGTCCCAACAATCTACAGCTGAATTTTAAACAGTGGTATACATTGGCAGATACAGCATCCATCTTGGGACATCAAATCCCATACTTGACCTTGTCACTGAGCAGTTCCACTGCTGATAACCTGTAATCAGTTATGAGAGTGGTGCTTGCCGGCCTGGTCCCCAGTCTTGGGAAATGTTCTGGTAGAAATTCCATTACTAAAAGGGTCGCTCTAGTAATTTCTTCTACAGAGTCCATTTAATTTCAGTGAAAAAGCATTGCTAAATTCAATTCATAAAGCCAACCTGCCCGTGGACCAACCTGATGGCAAGAGAACCTGCACAGGATCGATGTATGATGCGATTTTGGCTCCAGAAGCCATCAGGGCTGGTTTCAGTAAAATACAGTTTAAAGCTAAGATTTTTATAACAACCACGTTAACAGAGCTGGAGTGTTTCCACTTGGATGTAATGCCTTTGACATTGAAATTCTCCATCTAATAAAAGCTGTTATATATCTTAAATCCGTGACAGTCTAGTGATGAAGCGAGGACATTTAGCCGACTCTTTTATCCAAAGCGACTTTCAAGTATCCCAACTTGGTGGTTGGGGTCAGAAAACAGGGTCAGTCATGATACATCAACCCTGGAGCAATGAGGGTCTTGCTCAGGGACTTTCCTTTGTAACTTCAGACACTATATAGGGGCAATTTTAATAAAGGCAATTGAGAACAGCCAATGCACCTTGAATCTATGTTTTTGTACTGTGGGAGGAAATCCAAGACACGGGGAGAACTTGTAAACTCCACCCATATTAGGATTTAAACCTGGATTCCTAGCACCGAAAGGCAAACATGCTAAATACTATGCCACCTATGCTAGCAAGCTCATTAATTTGCATACATTAATATCTGACATAGACAGTTAGTCATGTCTTATTTTAGTTAAAGGTCCCACTGGAACCAGAGAATGTTTTTTGCCAGCCGAAATTTTCACTCGAGCTTCACCTCAATTAGTCATGTCCATTTGATTCCTGCTACTTGCTTTTCATGTACTAATTGCACTTGTGTTCAACCAACCCAGCTGAGCTCATGTTACTCCACTACTCATATTCATTGGCTTCCTTTAGCTAAAAATACAAAGAATCTATGTCCAAAAAAAAAAAAAAAAAACACAAATCAAGAAAAAATGTATATTAATCAAGTCAAAATATCTGTCAACGTCTGAATCAACCCACCTGTCAATTTATGGATATAAATACAGTAAAAATAGCTGTTGCATTGCAGATAAATAAGCCAGAATAAAAGCCAGAATTTTTCCTGAAGAAACAAACCACAAATGCACAACTCTAACGCACATTTAAAAATCACAAAAAAACCCTCATAAAATCGCAATATTATATAAGAAAATAGCTGCACTTATTATAAATCCTGATTATTTACTTCAATGAAAATGTCAGACAGAAGCCGTAAAACTCTCCGACTATCCAAACAATACACCGACATAACATATGCCTTCTAAAGGACCTTAGTGTTGCCAAATTAAAATCTGATTGGTTAAAGCAACACTTTAATTGCCACTTGTGTAATGTTACTGGACCACAAAACTGATAGTGAAGGCCTTAGGAAGATTCGAACCTGGCAACAAATTATGCTGACATTGATTGGTTGAGTGCTTTAATTAGAAAACACATGGCTGGAAGCAGCATAAATTAATAAACAAAAAGATAATGCTATAAAAGAAAACTGACAGTCAATTTGGAAATATTTAATTAATTATTTGTTATGTATATATTAATTCTTTAAGTACTCATTGACAAAATATAATTAACATATGTCTATGATTGAGATTTTTAGATCAACAGAGAAGGATTTGACATAAGTAAAGCCCCCACAATGCATAAAAACAAACTTTTGTGTTAAATGTGTTTGTTTAACCTGCTGCAGGTCAAGTGTGATGGTGACGTAATGGTAGTCCATGCCGTTCATTATGCTGGGGCTCTGCCACCACTTGTTGGTTCCATCAATGGCATACTCAATGGGGTGCCGCTCTGCAGTTAAATGAGAAAGATCAAAGAAAATTTTGTTTTGGGATTATTTCATTACAGATTCACAAAAATTATTATACACATAGCATAAAAGATGTCAATCCACATACCAGAAAACAAAGCAAAGAAAAATTCTCGGATCACAGACACTAACTCGGTGATAAGTGTTAAACCCCAGGTGCTGTGTAAGTGTTAATTACCATAGAGCTTCTCACTCCTCAGGTTACAAGTTTGACACTGTGGATTTTTGACGGGCTGGCCTGGTACATGTTCCACAAGCTTGCAGTACATTTCAGGTTTTTCCTCTCCGCATGTAGCGTTTGTCGTAATTTCTGCCATCGACGCCAGATTTAACACTGCAGGAAACAGACCTGCAAACACACAAACACTCACTCAGCACATTTGATGTACTGATACTGATTAAAATACAGTTTGATTATCACACTTGGTTTGTGGTTTATTAAATGCACAAAATGAATTTCACAACAAGTTGCAACAATCAGCTTAAAATCATTAAAAAAATTATTTAAAAAAAGCATTTCAAAATAAAAAAGTTGTGCTATCAATCAGAAGGTCGTGGGGTTACTGAAGTTACCAATGTGGGTCCTTGAACAAGGCTCTTAACCCTCATTGCTCCAGGGGTGACCAACCCTAATGGTCAACACTGTGTTAAGCTATCAATCTAAAGGTTGTGGGCTCTATCCCAGGTCCACTGAAGTTACCAATGTGGGTCATTGAGCATGGCCCTCATTGCTCTAGGAATGCTTGTTGTCAACCCTGAGTTAGCTTGCAAACCCCACTCAGTTCATTGGTTTGTATATATGTGTTTCACTGCATAGATGGGCATACAGAACCAATTCTCTACTGTGTGTGTAATCACAGTAGGCAAAATAAATCACTTTTATTATTATTTTATATAATTGACTATAATACTTTAAGATTAAATCAAGTATATTATCTTATATGTCTTTAATAATTCGCTTAGGATTTCTAAACCATCAATAAACATCTGAGCAGAGCTCCTTTTTGAGCTGATGATTACTGGTTGCTTTTGTGATATCACCCCCTCCTCCTGTTCACTCTCATCTTTATTTGCCTCTTTTCAGGCTGAACATGTCCTGCTGTCAAACAGAAACTGTGCAGCGCGACAGGCAGCAATCACCTCAAGAAAAAATTGCATGGGTGAATTTGAGAACAGTGGACGACTGCATTTTATTTAAACCTAGATCTTGATCATTTCCAAAAGGCAGTCAGTTAAAACACAGGCTTTTAGATGATGCCTGTTAGCTATGACCCCATCCTTTGTTCATATGGGGTTTTTTAAAATGTGTGGGTGTGTTTGTGTGTGTGCTTGGTGTGTGATGAAAGAATCCTCTCCATCAATCAGAATTATGTGGCCTGGTGCTTGAAATGTTGTTCCCTGCAAGATCCTGTCTACATCGGCTGCTGCCTATTTAGACAGGAAGTCAGCAGAGCAACTAACTGAGGTTTGAGACATTCTGCTACTGCTATATAGACTTTTCACAATTGTTTCACAATTACAGATCTGTATTATTTTTGTTGTCCCCTGTTGGTTCTCTGTTCTCTATTATCAGGAACATCATAGAACAGGTAGAATTCGGCTGGTGCATTGTTTATTGTCAGTTCTGCAGTGACACTGATGCTATGGGGAGGTTTTTGTGCAGCAGTACTGCTGTAGTTTTATTTAAACTCCTTAGTGCAACTGCTGGGATAGGAATAAGGCACCAACCAAATAATATCTGCTCTGTGGTTCTACTATTGGGGTCCTGAACATTAGAGAACAGAGTAAAGGGGACTAAACAGTATGTACTGTAGTCCACAAACAGATAGATTACAGTCTGGAATCTTTACAGTAATGGAACTGACATGGACAATAGGTTGACCAAAAAAGAGGTGTGTCCAAACTATTGACTGGTACTCCATGTAAACTGAATGCAAAATTTATTTCTGTCTCTTTTATAACAATCCTTTAAGGTCTAATCACACTGTTTCACTTCTGTCCTTAATACGTGTAATGTCATATTTTTGGATTTTGTCACTAGTGTTGCATCTATTCCACATCACTTTAGGACTTTGTTGTGTAGGTCTTATATGAAATGAGATGGGTACTTAATGTCTACACCTTTTTATATACATCATGGGTTCATACTTGAGCCCCGCTCACAACAATTCTCTTACTGAATCCCAGAATCTCAGAAGATCCAAGTTTATGGACAATAAGTAAAGCAAATAAAAGGCGTGTACAGACTAAATGTCACGCACACGCCCACTTCCACTGTTTATTCGACCTCACCGCAACACACACACCCACTGCTAGAACTGCTGCTACATCATCCAATCACCGCTTAACCTCTCCTGATTACCAGGTTCTCATTAGCGGCAGCTCTATTTAAGCCGGCGTCCCGGATCCATCAGTGCAGAGTTTTCTGGTTACGTGCTTATGCTAATGGTTTGTCTGTTCGTTTGGCTCGCGCCTCGTACTTACCTCTTGCTGCTGCGATCCAGTTCTGCCCGTTAGTGTTTTCTAGGATGGTTTACTGTGAGCAGGTGAAGGATCATGGACTCCAGTTCCCACGTGTTCACCTCGCTGAATTACTTACCGTCTTCTCTTCTGGTCTCCCGAGGATTCCGAAGACTGGTGACATCACTACTAACGTCTTCCCTCTGTTTGCTCATTTTGGACGTCTTCCCTCTGTTTGCTCATGTTGTACTTTGTTATCTATTGCTTATGCAATAAAGACCTTTTTGTTTGCTGAAAACCTCCGGTAGAGTGATATAAAACTCTGCCAACAACCAAAGAGGAGGTATTGGGATGGATTCGTTTGAGGAAATCCTGCATGCGCAGGGACGCGCTCTGATTGAGCTCCAGAGCGGACTCAGTGAGTTGACTCGGGCCGTACAGACATTGATGGAGTGGCTTACGAATTTGGAACGCGGCAGTTCCGGATCCAGAGCTGCTGCTTCCAAATCACAGCAACCTCCGTTTCCGCTGGACACCGATCCGCCCCCCCCACTCGCCGCCGACACGTACAGCCTCTTGGAACCCGAGCGCTTTGACGGAAGTCCAGAGAAATGCCGATGCAACTCCTGATGAAGTGCGCTCATTACTTTCGTTGCCACCCAAGATCCAGCGAGGTGGACAAGATCTTGCTGGTCATCTCACGGCTGATGGGCCAGAGGAAGGGGAACCAGAGCCGATGCAGTTGGGACGCTTGCGACTGCCATGTCACGAACGCCGCAGGTATGCACAGCAGGGTCTCTGCGGGTATTGCAGGAGCGCCTCCCACGCACTCCAGCATCGTGCATGGTCTCCACTGGTTCGAGCCTCCCCGCCGCGCACTTCGCTTAAGGTTTTGGTGAGGGTTTCAGGTGTCTCGTCTTCATCTGTTGCACCTTAACGCTGTTTTATTTTTCAAGGGGAACTCGGTAGCTGCTTCTGCACTGGTGGACTCCGGGGCTGATCGGAACTTCATTGACCGGGAGTTCTGCCGCCGATGGGGGATCCCTGTCAAGTGCATTACACCCACTTTAGGATTAGAAATTGGGGGAGACCATTTTGAAAAGATCAAATTTTTGATTGTCTCATCTCCGTCTAATCCCATCGTTTTAGGTTTGCCTTGGCTGTGGTGGCACGACCCCACAATCTCCTGGTCACGTCTGGGGATTCGGTCATGGTCGTCCAACTGCCGAAGGGAGTGCCCTCAATATCTACCCCATCACTCTCCCACCCTGGTTGCCCCTTCGGCCGTGCCCATTCAAGTTGCCCCTATGGTCACGCTCACTCAATTTGCCCCTGCAGTCGCGCCCACTCTGGGTAGTTCCTATGGTCGTGCTCTCTCTGGCCTCACCACCTTCGACTCCTCTAAGACGCCTCGGCCAGGGGTCCACCGGGATCACCCCGTCCATCACGCACCACGTCCCAGAGGTCGTCCGTCCCACCAAGGCAAACAGACCAGGTCTAAACGAGGGTCTAAACGAGCTGCCTTTTTCTGGAGGGGGTAATGTCATGCACACACCCACTTCCACTGTTTATTGCGTTATGTGTTATGGCGTCCCGGATCCATCAGTGCAGAGTTTTCTGGTTACGTGCTTATGCTAATGGTTTGTCTGATCGTTTGGCTCGCGCCTCATACTTACCTCTTGCTGCTGCGATGCGGTTCTGCCCGTTGGTGTTTTCTAGGACATACTCCAGTTCCCACGTGTTCGACTTGCTGAATTCCTTACCATCTTCTCTTCTGGTCTCCAGGGGATTTCGAAGACTGGTGACGTCACTACCAACGTCTTCCCTCTGTTTGCTCATTTTGGACTGTTGACTGTTATCTATTGCTTATGCAATAAAGACCTTTTCGTTTGCTGAAAACCTCACGCTTCCTGCGTTTCCTCCGGTAGCGTGACACTAAAACTGTTAATTGTAACATGACAGCATGATAAAAGGTACAGTATATGGATACAACCACATGAGCCAGAAAACCACAGGAGAGGATTCCTTTGAGAAGTGTAATTATAAAGTAATCATAATAAAACCAGTACATATGCCTCACCTACCACTATGCATAGCATATAGCCTATAACCTAGGATGACATGTGACCCCTACAACCAAAATGTTAAAGATAGGATTCGTTAAAATGCAGATGGCATCAAAGGCTTTTTAGTGATTTTAGTTAAAAACCACTGAACAGGTTGGCAACAACAGATGGTGGAGTGCATGGAGCAGAGAAGTGACTGGCATTAGTGCGCAGTCTCACACTGTCTGTCTGCCTCAGACACACTTAGCTATGGATTCCTTCCCCGAGCTTATATAGTTGTAATTTTTGTGGTATGGTGTTAAAGTGTATAATATAGTGGTAATGATTTATTGCCTTAACATTTTAATTATATATACATGGAAATACTTCATTTGGATTCAAATTCATTCATTCATTCTTATCTTACGTTTATTCCTTTATTAGGGTTGCATGGGGGGGGGGGGGTATCCCGTGCCCATTCCCGGGGACAGTGTTTCAGTCCTAATCCACAACCTACTCATCATAAAATAATTCTAAAACTTCCTTAATATATACCCTTATTCTGTCTTAATCTTAATCCCAATCTTACCTTAATATAATTCCAAATTCTCCTCTAATCTATGCCCTAATAGAATATTCCACACCGTTATCATGCATTAATCTTATTAATCCTAATCTATATATTAGTCCTAATCTGTATATTAAACCTTAATATAACTCTATTTCAGCCTCAATCTTTGCCACAACCCTTATATAAACCATAATTCTGCCTTAAACTGCACCTTTATTCTACCTTAATCTAAAACATAATCATGCCATGGTCTACTATCTAATCCTAACATAAAATACATCTAAATGCACTTAATCTTAACCTTAACCAATACAATCCTGACTGTACTTTAATGTAAGTTAGTGTAACCCTAAGTTTAGAGTCGTATCCATGTTTTTATTAAAAACTAAATTTGGTACAAGCATTTTAGATGTAAGCTTTTGTTTTACTGTAGATCTGTTTTTCAAAGAAAAAAGCTCACTTTTATACTGTTTCTATCAGCCAATCACACCAGTTTGTGTGTGTGTGTGTGTGTGTGTGTGTGTGTGTGTGTGTGTGTGTGTGTGTGTGTATGGGCATATGTGTGTGACTGCACAGTCATGTGTGCGTGTGTGATTCAGAGAACACAGGGATCTCTGAAATGACTGCCAGATGTTGAGCCAGATGTTACTGTACAAACTACAGAGCAACATCTGAAACAGGAACACATGCTGCTGCTGCATGGCTTCCTGAGGCTGCACAATATATCGGTTTGGCATTAGTACAATTTATTAGGTGAGCGAGCTCATTATCACCATAACAGTCACTTCATGCAAAAAAAAACTGTTTTAAACACAGTCAACAAAATGCAACAGAAATGTTTGATACTGAAGCAAAAATTTACATTTTTGAACTACCAACAGAGGATCAGAATGCTGGGACAGGTTAAAAATGTTAGAAATTATAGACCAAAGGAAAAAATGTAACCTAAAAGTTGTTTCACACTTATATAACAAATTCTGGCAGTGTTTAAACTAAGATTAAAAGTTTTAGCAGAAAGCAATGGTGTTGTTGGTACCACTATTTTTGGTGTAGGGTAATGAGCCAATGCATGGTTTTACGCTGAACATGTTGAGAAAATTAGAACGAGCCCTGATTTTTTAATTTAATTTATTTGAAAGAACTAGCCACTTACCCTGGGCTTATGATGACATTTCCTGCAAACAGTGTCAACGTAATTAAATGCAATGCTCGATTAAAATAGAAGTCCACCAAAGTCAGAATGTACCAGAGTCTTAAAAGGAATGGTAAGCTACAAGCTAAAGGTGTATTGCAGGGGATGCTCAAAACACGATGAATCATATCGTCACAACAGACACGAAGACACAGTGACACCAATCTGCAGGGTGCACGGTTGAGAGCATGGTGATTGCAAAGAGTATATAAACCTCTGCAGGTTCCGGAAGGAAAAGTAAGTAAAATTTTATGGTAATCAAAGCTATATTATGGATTTGTAGAGGGAACAAACTCATGTTACATTTAAAATGGCAAATGCTTTTGGGAAAACAACTGAAAATGTTAGTATTGCAGTAAAAGGTTTAGCACTGCGAATGAATCCTTGGCTGTCTAAGTTACTTATTACAAAAAAATTTTAATAAAATCTCAAGAGAATGCCAGGCTTTTTAAACCAGTTTTAAAGGTGAGGAACTGAATTTGTCGAGCAACATCATAAATGCAGTGGCACAAGAGAGAAAATGACAGCAGTCTACATGAAATGGCTGTAAAGGGAAACGTGAAGAGCACTAGGTTTTAGCAGATGTGTAAAATGCTGGCACTCTGATGAATGGTGCCTGTGAAGGACGAACAGTCTCTCCAACACATATAAATGAGAAGCATAAGTTAAAAGAAAGTAATTAGCTTTGAATTTTCTTTTTTTCTTTTCACAAGGACACAATCATACAGTCTGCACCATACAGACTCTTCAAGCTAAACCTTAGTTTGTTATATCTTATGATCCAAAGGGTCAGAACGTTTGGTCTTGCATGTTTGTTATGAATAATGAATTTAACCATGAAAAAGACTTTTCAAAAATGCATTATGTGTGTACAAACTTGTGTTCATTTATCTCATAGCATGGCATTGCAACCTTGGTTGCCTATTATTAGCTTCACTAGTTGTGTAGCTGTTAGAACGTTCGCCTCTCAGCACTGAACTGGGTGGAGTTTTCATGTTCTCCAGGTGGGTTTTGTCCCACAATCCAAAACCTGCTCTAAACTGCCCCTATGTAGTGTGTCTGTGCGAGTGTGTTCTTAACAATTGATTGGCATCCTGTTCTGGGTGTATCCGCCCAGTGCCTGAAATGTTGTTCCTTGGATGGGCATGGGGAACCCATGGGAATTTAGCCGAAGACAATAAAACAAGATGCACGCTATATGTTGTTCTTCTGCTGTACACCATCAAGCTGTTTCAATGATTGATGTGTATTCAGAGATGTTCTTCTGTCTGATTTATAAAGACTGGATTTTAAGTTAATGTTATGTGTTTGGAAGGTCAAGCCAGGTCACTATGTCGACTGCGTAATTGCTCTGAGCTGCTGCCATGTCAATGTCTGATTACATAGAATGGACAGTAAGTAAAAAGGTGTGGCAGGATCGCTGTGATGTGGGGGAAGAAGCTAATTCATTCATTCATTCCTTCCATCTTCCGTCACATTTGGTGCGGAAACCTGGAAGGAATGAAGATTTACACCCAATGAACTGGCTGTATTATGACACAATTACATTTAAGCCACACTGGGCTTTTACAGCATGTGCCATCACATAACCGTGCCTCTCTTTTTGCAAACCCCTGTTTTATGACTGTACCACCGTACATTATTTATAACTTTGATTTCCCAATGAATCTATATAAAATCTATAATATATAAAATCTATAATATATATATATATATAATAGGCGGCACGGTGGCTTAGTGGTTAGCACGTTCGCCTCTCAGCTCTAGGGATTCCCGGTTCGAATCCCCATCTGGGTGGAGTTTCCATGTTCTCCCCGTGTCTGCGTGGGTTTCCTCCGGGTTCTCCGGTTTCCTCCCACAGTCCAAAAACATGGAACAAGTTAATTGAATTCTCAAAATTGCCCCCTATAGAGTGTGTGTGTGAGTGAGTGTGTGCCCAGCGATGGATTGGCGCCCTG
>JAFMOD010000343.1:163015-177324 GCA_019802435.1 Corydoras maculifer
ATATATATATATATATATATATATATATATATATATATAAAACTAAACAAAACTCCAAAAAGAGTGTAGCAAGGACTTCCTGCCTCACATCTTTCTTACAAAGTAAGCAGCTCCATTTTAATAGGAGAATTTCCTCTCAGTGAGACTCGTTTAAGAGCAATTATAGAGCAGCGCTTTCAATTAAAAGCCAAGCGTCTCTCCACAGAGAACGTTCTGGCACATTTCTAAGGAGCCCATCATCAGAAAACGGGTCTCACTGCACCAAGGCGTGAAGTGAACGCACAAGGTTAAAGCTATTCCCCTCGAACAAAAAAGCGGAAAAAAAACACCATGGTCAAGAATTTACACTTTTCATAAAAAAAATTGTTCCATTTGAAAGAAAGAAGGACGTCACGTTCTTTGACTTTTCAGGGTCTTTTGCTATCTCTTTCTTTAACACGCACAAATCTCACATGAAAGGTCAGGTTTTAGATATCCGCCATGACTGCATGCAACAAAGCCACGTTGTTCTACTTCTCAAGGAAGCCTAATTGAGATAATAAGACGTCAATCAGGAGTGAATGGTACTACACGGCAAGAATTTAAAATGTTCTAATACAGCTAATAATTATCAATATATTCAAAACTTGTGTGGAACCCATGATGCTGATGTATAGTAATCAGCAGCAGATTGTGAACCAACCACCTACCAGTTCATTAAATAACATCATGAACAGAGATCATGAACCTAGTCCAACTCTGGCTCTACATCAGTGTCAGACTTACACATGCTTTTCTGTATAAAAAGGCATATATATATATCTGTATACACAAATGCAACAAAAATGTGTAAAAAGCAGAACAGTCAATTAATGCGTAATTGATTTTTTTTGTTATTCTTGGCCACCGATTGCTGATGTTGCTGCTTAAACACATTGAGGTGGTGAGACACTTTTGGTGGTTTTAAAGTGCAAATAAACCTCTAAAAAAAGGATTTGGTTTCCTCCCACAGACCAAAAACATGGATTTAAGGTAACTTGAATGCTCTAAATTGCCCCATTTAGTGTGCATTTGGGTGTGTCTGTGTCAGTGAGTGTACCCAGCGATAGATTGGTGCCCTGTCCTGGGTGTCTGCCCAGTGCCCGGAACGTTTTCTCCTGGATGGGCATGGGGAACACCTCTCTACACGACCCTATATAAATGTGTGTGTGTGTAATACAGTGCATAAGTACGCAATTTCTGTTTTTAACACTGACTTTTCGTCCTTATTTTTCTGCCTATTTTTCTTTCTGATTAGTTCTTCATCTCTTTCTAATCCTGATCCCCATCTCTCACAATCTCCTGCTCGCTCCCTCCTTCATCTCAATGTTTTTTTAGGAGTGGATCAATATCTGTGCTGATGTCTGTCCTGCATTTTGCTGATTCTTCATCCACTTTGACAAAACTAATTATAGTTTCATGCTGAGCTGACCATCACGAAGAGCCTTGTCTTTAAAGGAATTAATCCCTCCATCAGTCCTTCTTTCACTCTCACTCACTCCGTCTCTGTCTGTTTTCCTCTCTGACTCACGTATGGACACGTATGTTTTGCACATAACTTAATGGTCAAAAGTATCTGGATTCCGAATTATTAAACCTGTACAAGCCTATAGGACTGTCTCCTTTAATGTTGAACTGAAAATTTAACAACTAAAATCATACTGCGAGAGAGAGTGTGTGTGTGTGTGTGTGTGTGTGTGTGTGTGTGTGAGAGAGAGAGAGAGAGAGAGAGAGAGAGAGAGAGAGAGAGAGCGTTACTAACAATTTTTTTTTGGTTTTAACCACTCAGAACCACCACAGAGTGGCTATTGCAGTTGTTAGCATTAGATTGTGAATGATTCTAAGCTTTGCAGTGTTACTGATGTGTTGTTTTAGTGTCATTTGCACTGATATGAGTGGATTAGAGACAGAAGTGCTGCTGAAATTAGTAAACACTATGTTCACTTACTGTACATCTCACCTTGTGGATGTTAAGTCAGAGACACTAGCTTAGTTGTTGACCAGTTGTGTTAGGATCTATTTTAATCCCACATTGAATTTATGGAGCAGCAGCACTGCTGTGTCTGATCCTCTCATACTAGTGCAACTCACACTAACATGCCACCACCACACTGTGTCACTAAAATGTTGTGAATCATCCATTATGCAATAATCCTGATTTGTTGTGGCCATCAAAGATCCCAATTACTGAAGAAAAGAATAAAGGGAGCTAAGACGGAAGCTGTAAGAATCTTTTTTTTTTTAATAATATTAAAAAAAATTTAAATTATAATTAAACTTGGCCCGTGAAACACAATTTCGTTTACATTTCATGTACCATATGGTATGTAAATGACAATAAAGTCTCCTTGAATCCTTGAAAATTTGGGTGATTTGCTGCTGTACTTTACTTTATTTTTACTCAGTGAAACTGTTGAGCTAGGAATAATGCACAAATCAACTTATACCTTCTCTGTGGGGGTACGATTAGAATCCTGACCATTAGAGAACTTGAGGTCGTAGTGATTACAGATTATCGGTACCTTTAGATTAACTTCACCGATCTCCTGCTGTGCCATGCCCTGAACGGCTGCGTCTGGCACAACAGTAACAAGACTAAATATTAGTATCTGTTACTGAATTTGAACTATGCTGGTGATGTGTACACAAAAACATTTGTTTTTTCATGGAAAGATGTACAAAGATTTACCCCCCACCCCCCACATACACACAAACACACACATATACACACAAATGTCACCGAATCAATCACTGTTTCACCCATGGCCTTACAAAGATGTGTGAGTGTTTGTAAGACCTTAATCATAACAATGAGATGAGTCATCATTCCACACCAGCCTCATAAACTTTGTGTGTATGTGTGTGTGCGTGTGTGTGTGTGTGTGTATGTCTTTCTAGAATTGCGATGACTTTAAGGACATCTATAAAACAAGTTATTCTCCGGAGTATCACTAAAAGTCTCTCTCTCTCTCTCTCTCTCTCTCTCTCTCTCTCTCTCTCTCTCTCTCTCACACACACACACACACACACATAAGCATGTCTCATAAGCAGATATTAGTACTTCAAGGTGTCAGCCATTAATTCTGTAGCCCTGAACCATCATCATAAAATACCACTGCACTCCAGCCAGGACTGTAAATCTCTCTCTTACACACACACACACACACACACACACACACACACACACACACACACACACACACACACACACACACACACACACACACACACACACATACATTTAATTTAATTTAAGACAGCAGAGCTAACATAGTTGAACTGATGACACTGCAAGTTCATGTATAATAGAGCAAAACTGTACAGGGAAAAAAGCCTTGACCGAGAGGCGGAGCTTCCTAATAATGTAATACAGATTAGTGGAAGACTTTAGGTATTTCATGTTTTAAGACTTGAAAAACAGGACCTGGGATTTGAACCCCCAACCTGCCCTATCCACTGAGCTATCCTCAACTTCCTTACTCCCTCAACAAGGTTTTCTTCAGAGCAAGTTTCCAATCAAATGAAAAACATCCATCCATCCATCCATCCATCCACTCATCCATTATCTTCCACTTTATCCTCTATTAGGGTCGCGGGGGGGTTCCCCATGCCCATACAGGGGAGACAGTTTTGGGCGCTGGGCAGATACACCGAGGACAGGGTGCCAATCTATCATTGGGCACACACTCACTCACAAAGACACACACAAAAAACACACTCTATATGGGGCAATTTAGAGAACTCAATTGACTTGATCCATGTTTTTGGACTGTGGGAGGAAACCGGAGAACCCAGAGGAAACCCATGCGGACACGGGGAGAACATGGAAACTCCACCCAGATGGGAATCCCTAGTGCTAAGAGGTGAACGTGCTAACCACTAAGCCACCAAATAAAAAACAGACAATCCAAATTCTTTTTAATTCAACATACGTTTAGTTTTACGATGTTTCTGAAAGACGTGTTAGAATTGATACCCAGAAACCTATGAATATAAAGTTCACTTTGTGCAAGGGGGCACATCAGGTCTCCATAGTAACGGCGTTTAAGGGCACTTGGAGATGAATGACTTCCTTAATAGCTGATAATGGCTGTGATTTCTCTCTCCCTCTCTTTTATCCCTCATTCATTAATATGAGTGACAGGACAGATGAAGGAACATCAAGGGTGTTGGGACAAGACTTCCAGTAAACTCACACCCACACCTACACACACACCTACACACACACACACACACACCCACACACACACACACCCACACACACACCCACACACACACACACACACACACCCACACACACACACACACACCTACACACACACCTACACACATACACCTACACACATACACCTACACACACACACAAATACATACATACATACACACATACATATAGATAGATAGATAGATAGATAGATAGATAGATAGATAGATAGATAGATAGATAGATAGATAGATAGATAGATAGATAGATAGATAGATGAATGTTAATTTACTCATGTTTGTATGTTTTTATACATGGTTGCATATACAATTTATGCAATTAACTCCAGCATCATTGTCTTACAGTCCAAAATTAAAAAACAAAAATTGAAGTGAAAAATAAAAAAATATATGCCCAGCGATAGATTGGCGCCCTGTCCTTGGTGTATCTGCCCAGAGCCGTTCTCCCCTGGATGGGCATGGGGAACCCCCCCGCGACCCTGATATAGGATAAAGTGGAAGATAATGGATGGATGGATGTATATATATACTATAAATATATATAATTCCTGGTTAAAGCAAAGACCCATACACGCAGTACCTTATAAATCCACCGGTATTTAAAAACTTTCAATTGCTTTATAGAGCAGAATAATAAATAAAGCAAAAATGTACAATACTCACCCACAAGGGTCACATCAGGACTACATCAGATGTACATTTGCGACAGTGATAGTTCCTATTTAATTTAAAGAAAAAATAGACTTGCGGAGGCTCATCTTGGAGAAAACAGATTTAATAGAATTCAGTAATAATAAATGTGTCCTTTACCTCTTCGCTCTCTACACAATTCATACAAAATTGTGAGCTAATAGAGGTTTTCTTTAACACAAAATAATCAAAAATGTCCAGGACCTGTAAATGTTTGCCAGTTTGTCGCACTGGTCAGCTGGCTGATGCTAGTCTTCCACTATGTTTGGCAATACAGTACTCAAAATAAACTGGTTTTAAGTATGCATAGTGGAATTGGTCAACTGTAACACGCTACATCATAACACAAACTCAAATTAGTTAGTATTCGTATTAAACCCACAATTGTAGTACTGTGTGTGTAGTTTTGTGTATGTCTGTGTTTGTGTGTTGCCTGCAGCCCATAATGGGACATAAATGGAGCTGATATATTAAATCACCGTGAAGGTACGGTTACAGGCTGCACACACACATACACATAGAGAGAATTTAGTGCTGCTACAGTGCTGTAAATCTCCCTGATTTGTACAACACTGAGTGTGAGGACAAAAGGATTGAGGCAGCCGAGATTTTTTCTTTTTTTAAGTCTGTAGGCAATTCTCTGTTAATTCTCTGTTTACATTAAATAGCCTTGGAACTTTAACACTGAAACTTGTAATATCCTAAAACTTGCACCATGGTCGACCAAAACCACTTTAATATAACAAAAAATATAATTAAACCTGATTAATATCCTAATTTCTTTCCCTTGCCACTATTGTCCACAGAAAGCAGCAGAATGATAATGTAATTTGGATTATCATTATCACAATTTAAATAGCACCATAATGCACACTGTTCGATGGATTCTAGACCTCCCCCTCAGAAGATCCACAGCATGCCAGCACTGCATCCCACAGAACTGAGACACACCTTTAAGACAACATCGTGTGTAAAGAGGAATGTAAAACATGCTGTGTGGGCCACATTTGAAAGCTCACTATAGTCACTCAAAAAGTGTTCTTATTTCTATTTCTATTTAATATTTGATTATTCATGTGTCACATTGTGGCCAAAGAAAAGACACAGCCCCACATTATACTATTAACTGCTGGGGTGACCACACACAACACACACACACGTACACACACACACACACACACACACACACACACACACACACACACACACACACACGCACACACACATTTATATATATGTTTATTGTCGGCAGCACGGTGGCTTAGTGGTTAGCACGTTCGCCTCTCAGCGCTAGGGATTCCCGGTTCGAATCCCCATCTGGGTGGAGTTTCCATGTTCTCCCCGTGTCTGCGTGGGTCTGCGTCCTCCAGGTTCTCCGGTTTCCTCCCACAATCCAAAAACATGGATCAAGTCAATTGAATTCTCCAAATTGCCCCATATAGAGTGTGTCTGTGTGAGTGAGTGTGGCCCAGCGATGGATTGGCGCCCTGTCCTGGGTCTATCTGCCCAGCGCCCGAGACGTTCTCCCCTGGATGGGCATGGGAAACCCCACCGCGACCCTAATAGAGGATAAAGCGGGAGATAATGAATGAATGAATTAATGTTTATTGTCAGTTTTGCGTTGACACTGATGCAGGGCGGAGGTTTTAGTGTACTGCTGTAGTTTCATTTAAACACCTTAATGACACTGCTGGGATAGGAATAATGCACCAATGAAATAATACCTGCTCTGTGGGGGTACTATTGGGGTCCTGACCATTAGAGAACAGTGTAAAAGGGACTAAAACAGTATGTTCTGTAGTCCACAAACAGAAGGACTACAGTTTGTTATTGTAGAACTACAAAGTTAATCCATGATAAGTGGAACTGATACAATGGACATGTTTATTAAAGGTGTGTGCCCTAATAGGTCAATTAAAGGGTAAATAAAATACTGGTTTTCCTTCATATATGTTTAATAATATGGTCATATTGAATATTTTTTCGGACTGGGCAAAAACATATAGTTTCACTAATTTATTTGTCCTACCGACATATTTTAATGTTGCTTTTCCTGAATAGGAAATTCATTAGTTAACGTGTTTATTATTCGTTTTTCTGACAAATTTTTTAAATATAGTTTGGTTTCAGCATTGGTCAAAAAATTATACGTAAATAGAACAACTGCACGAACCCTTAAAATCCAATTTAATACATTTATGGTCACTCATCTTACTTTCAAACATGACAGTCAAAAAATTCCTCCTATTGGTCCAGCACTCCCACTCAATCTTCACTCAACATAAATAAAAAGGCTAACAACTTATCTTTTTAGACTTATTGGAGTGACTGGGCACTCGTCAGTTCATCATTTTATCGTATGTAAACTGAGTGTCAAATGCCATAGTGAGCAAAAATTCTACACTTACATTTAAAACTACTTTTTTGAATAGCACACGATCTACCCACACTACCTTTGCGATCCACCCGCCATTGGAACAGGTACTTATACAGTGCCCTCTACTTCAGCCTCCTGTGCTGGGTTGGTTAAAAAAAAAGCGGTTTATGTTGCATGTATGATGGCAATAGAGGAAGGTGCAGGTGATTTATTGACATGAATGAAATGTGTAAGTGAATTGTCTGAATTGTCAGGATTTACATACAAATGTAATTTTATTTTTGGAAGAACGGAACTTAACTTGAGGCTTTTAAAACCAAATCCACAGCCGCTTTGCGTGGCTTTACTTGTTGAGTTGGGTTTGCAGATAAAGAAGGATTGAATATGTTTACTGAGCTGTTTGCATCGTGATGATTGTAGATGCTCTGTGTAATTTTAGCACGTTTGTTATTCGGCTGCAAAATAAAGCTGTTAAAAAAATAACATTTGGAATATATTTATCCCCTGATGGAGGGAGGAAAATGAATGTGTTTGGTGTGTCAGTGTTACATTCATTTCTCTCTCTCTCTCTCTCTCTCTCTCTCTCTTGCTCTCTTGTCCTTATTCAATCATTTCTCTCCTCACCACCACATTCCTCCAATAATCTTTTCCCTCATTCATCTCCCGCTCATTCATTCTGTTTTTCACCGCAAGACGTTCCTGCATCAGTACCATAAAGTACAGCATTAACTGAGACGAGACAGAGACACAGACAGCGAGTGAGGGAGAGCGAGGACGAGAGAGAGCGTGAGAGAGAGGGGAAACAAAGATAGACAGACACAAAGACAGAGTGAGATGAGGAAAGCAAAACATGGGGCAGGGAATGAGTGAAACAAGACAAAATAGACGAAAAGAACAAACCAAACCAAAAATAAGTTTTCACTCATTTGTCCCTTTGGATAAAAACATCTGCTAATAACTACATTTAAATGGAAGAATATATAATATTGTCCATGTTCTCAGTTCCATTTAATGTAAAGATGGACTTTGTAGTTCTACAATTCAGTCCATATACTCCTTTACTCTGTTCTCTAATGGTGTGTGACCTTATTATTAACTTTGAACAACATTAAAATGTTGCATGCAATGTTGCCTAGCTTTGGGTGAGTACAACTGATGCATGTGTGCACACACACACAAACACACACACACACACACACACACACACATACACACACGCACACAAAGACACCACACTTAATCTAAAGGCCGAATCAAAGAACTATACATTACCAAAATGACAGATATGCCCAATAAAATTTCATATAGGAATTTGTTGAGCCATGGACCATGCCACATTATTATGAACTATTTGTCTTCAACAGAATGACACACACAATGAACACACAGACACACACACACAGAAGACACACACACGCTATTCCCTAAATAACACAAGTCTGCTTCTGGATTAGTAATTACTCAGCTAGCCCCATGAGAACCTGAGCTCCATCATCAGAGTGTATGTGTGTGTGTGTGTGTGTGTGTATGTGTGTTTTGTTGTTATTTCCTCGCTGATGTCCAGATAAATCCTGTGTGTCTACAGAATTAATCGCTGCCTGATAAGAAGCATGTACTGTTTGCTTTGTCTCCACTTCCTGTCTCGGGCCACATGAATTTTACTTTCATTAAATTTAAACACACTTTATGACTAAACACGATCCAGACTTACAGTCAAGCACTCCAGGGTATGAGGCATTTTCCCTCAGTCCGACAGGATCTTCAGCAATTCTGCAGTTCTAAGAAAGTCGGACCGAATTTCTAATAGAAACGATTCCCAGTGGACCTGAATTTTACCATCGTTTTAATTTCACAGAAAACTTCCTGAGCTTATTTTGTTAAGTGAGCTGGAATGCAGGAGCCAAAAGTCAGGAGGAAGGAGTCACACAGTCCCAACACCCCCACATCGTAAGGCATGGGTCCAAACACACCAAACCAGACCACACATCATCTTATTTAATTTATTTAAGGATTTAAAACACATTATATTCCACATTATATTGAATGCAAATAAGCCACAAACACAGCATAACTATGGAGTAAATATAAAAGACTTCCTTTTCATAATGTATTAGTGAGTACATCAGGAGAAGCTGGACCAGTCACTAAAGTCACTGACTTGTGGTGTTCTCATTTGTAAGTCGCTTTGGATAAAAGCGTCTGCTAAATGACTAAATGTAAATATAAATGTAAGTCAATGTTGTCTGGAAACCTGGCATGAAGCAAAAACTTGGACCACATCAGCTGGACATACATTGGCTTTGCTCTTTGCCAGAACACGCCAAATTGGAAAAGCAATAGCTATTTTCTAAGGCTGTAAAACTTGGCGCCGTCAACATGGTGCTGCACTGTTTGATTTAAGGTGTGTCACTGTGTATTTGATATCGTAACTCAATCAGTAAACTTGCTCAGCAAAAGTATAAAGACAACGCCATCATTTCCAAAAATATTTGATTTCTAAACATTTCTAAAAACAGTACCATAAGAGGTTTCAGCCATTGTCCGAACATTTCTAAATAAGGTGAAGGACTGAGGGTTGGTGGGAAACTTGCTCTGGTGAATAGAAAGGGGAAGAAGAAGAAGACAAATTCAGGTATAAATGTGTACTTAAGGAGAAAACATTGCCTACCATTAAGTACATTTATTACCCATCTGTGTTGGGGCATGTGGGGAAGGGGGAGGTGGCAGTCGTAACTCTCCCCTCCCTATTTTCATCCTGAGGGTAGATAGTGGATGAGAAAGGTTTTAAACTGATGAGCCGCTTTTTTTTCCCCGCTCAGTTCCCCTGCTGCATCATTAATGATTTCAGGATCGTTTATCATCCACTAAACTTACAAATTCACGGTGTGATAAAATTTACATTCTTCATAATGACACAGTGAAATATACCAAGCTGTCATTACGGGCAAATGAATGGAGCGATGGATAGACAGGGAGGTAGATGGATAAATGGATAGATGGACTAACAGCCTGATGAATACCTGCTAATCAAAGGAATGTTATGACATCATAATGTATTGTGAGTTTAAATCAATGATACTATTGACCAAAAGCACTAAGTTTAAACTTTGTTTCGTGATTGCACCGCTAATCGGACTTTAATTCTCATATCATCTGGTCTGCGTTTTTTTTTTTTTTTTTTTTAGTCTCTGTTAATCAGCTAATTAGTCCTGTTAATTTATCTTTGGTCTCATTATTATCATTAGCTGTGATACATTTTAGGTTTTGACTATGTGACCCCACATTGTCCTGTCATTACTGTCCAGTCGTAAATTTAAGTCTTGTTTGCTTGTGCGTGTGTTTGTTTCCCTGGTTGACGTCCGTCTAGGTTGTTTTTAGTCAGCCCACCTGTGTTTTGCGTTGTTAAAATACAAATACCCCAGAAATGTACCTGCACACCCCTCATTTCGAGACCAATACGCCAAACAACATACATAGATATATTCACAAGAAGCATTGCTGTTCAAATGGTACAGGCAAAAGTCATGAAAATAGACTGTTGGAGGACTGTAAGTATGATGGCAAAGTAATAGTGGCAGTAAAGTTAAGTGCAAGAGAGGTCATTTATAAAGAGAATAGGAGGAAAGAAACAAGATGAAGGTGAAAGTAATGAAATGAAAGTATGGAAGGATGGAAAGACAAAAGAATAAAATTATCAGATCCTGAAATTTGGATATCGGGAAGAGAGAATTGACACAAAGTCTGTAATTATTTGTTTTTTTCATTTAAGTTTCCATGTGGGTTTCCTCCCACAGTTCAAAAACATGTATTTTTGGTAAATTGGCTGCTCTAAATTGCCCCTATTTAATGTGTGTCTGTAAGTGTAAGTTGGTTGGTGCCTAGGGATGGATTGGCACGCTGTCCTGGGTGTATCTACCCAGCACCCAAAACGTTCACCCCTAGATGGGAATAGAAAAGGGAATGGAACCCCCCCCCCACGACCCTACTATAGTCTCTAGTATAGGATTAAGCAAGAGACAATGAGATGAGATGTTCTCTGTGTTCTAACACACTTACACCTACACACATATTTCAGAGACATGCTATAGGAGGAATAAGCCCTTGTTTCCAGACATTTCCTGTCTGAAAAATAAATAGTTTCCCAAGCTGTTCACAAAATGGAAATGATTTCCATATTTTCTGAGGAAAACTATATGACTCACTACAAAAGCTCATGGTGTTCTTTGTTTATCTGTCCAGGGTCCCGAAATATGCAGCCAACTATTCAGCTGCTGATATTCCAAACTTTACAGCCATAAAGATGTGCTGGATCAAAACACCATTTAAATCAAGACCAAGGAATAACATTGCATACAGCTAAGTTTCTACCTAACATCTCAGATTTATATATAATTATAGTTTCTCCAATTGTTATAGATTTCCAACTTTCTTCCAACACCTGATCACTACTGCAATCTGTATATGGCTGTCCTACACTGTTGATGCTGCCTGGCCACTCAAGGATGATGAGACCCCCACTGAGCCTTGGTTCTCCCAAGGTTTCTTCTTAAAAACAAAAACAACATAACAGTGACTTATGTCTTGTCTATAACACAGTAAATCTGCTTTGTAACAATGAAATATTGTAAACAGTACTATATAAATAAACTACTTTAACTTGTGGCAGTGACATGTATGAGTGTATATTAATAGGGGGGGGTAATTTTTTTTATAATTAAATATATAATCTATAGTTATAAATATCTTCATTCACAGAAAAAAAGTTGTTGACTAGACTAGATTAGACGTCATTACTATGGTATGTTCATAGTGGTGTAATGAGCAGGTTGGTGTTTGCATAAATTTTTTTATATAATGCATTACAGAGAATGACTGATTAAACTGTAACTCAGACTGCTTCAATAATTCCTCTCTGACAGATTTGAGGAATTTTCGCTCTAAAATGTCACCTTTAAATAATGCAACGGCCAATCAAAATGTTGGCGACCTCGTGTCACATGACTGGTGATGAACGAGCAGGTCTCTGGGAGAGCCGAGCTCAGACGGCTTTCATATTTCACACAGCTAACATTTGCTCTGTCGCAGCTCTAACACTTATTGCATTTGTAATGTGAGCAGAGAAACATAAACCCTAGATATAATAATAATAATAATAATAATAATAATAATAATAATAATAATAAGACTTTTTTTTTCTTTCGACGGCCAAAGGCATAGGTTCCACCTCATATGTCTTCCAGAGCATTACAAATTCAATTACACTTCCTGTGCACAAGAACAGATGAAAAGAGAGTAAAAAAAAAATAAGAGAGAAATAGAGACAGAGAAGAGAAAAAAGGCAAAAAGCAAAAGAAATAATAATAATAGTAATGACGGAGGAGTGTAGCATGGAGGATTTCATATAAAACAATATCCTTTTTGTATACTTATATACATTAACAATGAAAATAGTATTTATGTAATGAAATTAAATGAATTTTCATATTATTTACACATTGTTTTCTGTTTAATCCTCTACTAGGGACGGGGGGGGGGGGTCACTATGCCCATCTAGTGGAGAACATTTCGGGCACCGGGTAGATAAACCCAGGACAGGGTGCCAATCCATCGCTGGGCACACACACGCACACAGGCACACTTTATATGGGGCAATTTCGAGAATTCAATTAACTTGATCCATGTTTTTTTGGACTGTGGGAGGAAACCGGAGAACCCGGAGGAAACCCACGCAGACACGGGGAGAACATGGAAACTCCACCCAGATGGGGATTCAAACCGGGAATCCCTAGCGCTGAGAGGCGAATGTGCTAACCACTAAGCCACCGTGCCGCCTATATATATATATATATATATATGTATATAAACATGGAAATCGGTTGCTCTAAATTACTTCTAAATACAGTATGTGTCAGTGTGTGTGTGACTGTGTGCCCATCAGTAGATTGGCCCCCCTTTCCTGGGTGTATCTGCCCAGGGCACGAAACAATGTTCCTTGGATGGGCAAGGCGATCTGATGTTCCAGGCTGTAAAACAATCAGGTCTACCCTATACCATTCTTCACTATCTGGTATAAACCACACCCACTTCTGCTTTTCAATCTAATAGCCAATTCAGCATGTCTATACACTTCTACTGGAAATAGTGGAAGCGTAACCATTGAGGTCTACTGTCCAGACACAAATGACGTATTTCATATTTCAGCTTTTTCTTTTTCCCCGCACTGTCTTAAATTTCTAATCTCTCTTTCTTTAAATTTTTTTCTCAAACGTAAATAAATTCATATATTGCTTTAGGTTTCACACAAACTGTGTTTCCAAAGTCCTTTATGGCAATTTATCAAATCACTTTCTTAGCATCTGCTCAGCACTCAGAGCGCAACGCATGTTCAGGAATTACGTATTGATTTTCTTCCTGCGAGGCTCTTTTTTTGCTCCTCTTGCAGACATAATAGCTCGAAGAACGGACGAGGCAGCAGACCACAAAAGATGCTGAGTTTGTGAAATAAAGAAAAAGATCTGGAGAAAGCGAGATAAAGAAGAAGTGTTGGAAACACTGCAAAGCAATGAAAAGTAAGCCGGGTACACTAATGGGGTACAAGCAACTTTTAAAGTGTAAGACCTAAAAGGAAGAACAAGTTAACTAACAAGTTAACTAAAATGTTTCATTCATTCATTCATTCATTATCTTCCGCTTATCCTCTATTAGGGTCGCGGTGGGGTTTCCCATGCCCATCCAGGGGAGAACATCTCGGGCGCTGGGCAGATAGACCCAGGACAGGGCGCCAATCCATCGCTGGGCACACACTCACTCACACATACACACTCTAAATTGGGCAATTTTGAGAATTCAATTAACTTGATCCATGTTTTTGGACTGTGGGAGGAAACCGGAGAACCCGGAGGAAACCCACACAGACACGGGGAGAACATGGAAACTCCACCCAGATGGGGATTCGAACCGGGAATCCCTAGCGCTGAGAGGCGAATGTGCTAACCACTAA